>JAULCF010333322.1:0-72943 GCA_032361265.1 Devaleraea mollis | reverse complement strand
AATGAGCAGCCACAGCGTGGCAAGATTAAATTAGGATAGGGTGAAACAAAGTGAAACCCTATCAATCAGAACATCAAGAAAAACATTTTCGCAGTCAGTTGACCAGAATTGTAAAGGCTTTTGAAAATGTATGAATACAAATAAATTTAAAATACCTGATTGTGTAAGGAAGTCACCCATCCCATTTGTCATAATTTTTGATCAAAAATTCCGCCAAATGCACCTTGATTATTTTCCTCCGTCCAGCAATAAATTGCTGGGCTACAAACATGTCACACCCCTGGTGCTCTTAGATTTTTCCTTGAGGTTTAATGACCCTTCCATTCAAAAAAAAATTATTTCTTTTGCAGTCATTTCTCGCTTCCAACAAAATGAGCAGCCACAGCGTGGCAAGATTAAATTAGGATAGGGTGAAACAAAGTGAAACCCTATCAATCAGAACATCAAGAAAAACATTTTCGCAGTCAGTTGACCAGAATTGTAAAGGCTTTTGAAAATGTATGAATACAAATTAATTCAGAATTCGTCCATCCCGACCAGTCGAACAAGCTATCTTTTTATGCTTAAATACATCCCCATTCTGACGCATACCTTCCAAAAATCACATTTAGACTTAGGAAAATCCCAAAAGACACTAATCAGGAATAGTTTTTGAATTTCCTAACTGACTTTAAGTTTTTCTTCACCTAATTCAGTTCTGTTTCGGTATACATTTACGTTATCGAAAAACAGCAACTGGTTCCAATTTAAACCCACATACTTTTAGTAATTGGCTGATCGTTTAATAGATCGTCCTTTCGAAGTATTGAATTGTATTGGAGGCAATTGACTTAAAATGCCTTTTTATTAAACAACTTAAACCACAATTAAAATGAATTTCAAAACAAGCTTTAATCTCCCATTCTTATTTGCTTTTTTACTAATCGGCTTAACAATCGTTGGCTGTAATAAAGATGATGGACCTGGTACTGGAACAACAGATCCAATGGTTGATCCAGAGCCAGTTGTAACTACGGTTACGGAGGATAAGGAAAATATCCAGACGACACTTGATAATATGTTGGTGTGTGTGGATGATATGACATCAGCTAGAGCAATTGATGTATTATTAAGAGACTTTTTAAATGTATCTGAAGGATCAGTTTACAATGAAGATTGGAATCTTGATTTAACTGAAAAATTTGAAAACGTATTTGATTTTGCTCATATTGAAGAGAATGGTAGGTTTAATCTAGCTCACCATGTTGGCTGGTATAGTTTCAACCATAATGCTCAGACTTGGGTTAAAACACTAGGAGACGGCGTTTCAGTGACCTTACAATTTCCAACTTCTCCAGATTTGGACGTAAATAATGCAATCCTTTCAATCGATCAATATGTTGATCAAATGATCACCATGGATGGTGAGGAAATTTTTGCTCCACGATCAGTTCATGCTTTAATGAATGTTGACGGAGAAAAAGTATTCGAATTGAACTTGAACAGTGTAACATATAGCGAGAACTCTTCTTTCCAAATTCCAGTTGAAGTAGATGCAAGTCTATTTATGGCTCCTATGACAATCGACTTGGATGTAGTGAGAAACTCAAATACTGAGTTTAACGGAATGTTGGCTTTCAACGATGGTAGCGCTTGTAATATGTCAATTGAAGCAGATATTCAATTAGCAGATGATGACTTTGAAAACTTGACTGAAGAGTCAATTGAAAAAGTTCATGCTAAAGTTAGACTTGGGGACATGACTATTGAGTCATTGGCAGGTCTTGCTGATTTATTCTCAATAGAAGAACCAACTGAATCAGAAATCAATACTTTATTAGACCTTAATGTTTTATTTCAAGATGTGAAAATTGCAGATCTAGAGTATGACGAATCAGAAGAGAACTTTGTAATTCATTATAAAGATGAAAGCACAGAAAGTGCAGCAAGTTTTATGGATGAATTTATGGAAGAATTAGAAGCTCTAGTAACAGAATTTACTGGAGAATGGTAGAAAAAATTATAACAACCCTAGCGCTCATACTCTGTATGAGCGCTTTTCTTTTTTCACAAGATACCCAACCTTCGGTGACATTTACCAAGCACCAGATTGGTATCAACGCTTCTAAGTTTGTTGTCTTGTTTAATGAACAAGTCAATAACCTAGATGTAACCTACCGTTATTCGCTTAATGAAAAACAAAGATTACGTTTAGCGACTAGCTTAGACATTAGCACTGAAGAAGGCGATATGACCAACTACGAAGTACGCTTAGGTTATGATTTTAATATCAAGCAAAGTGCAAGGTGGGATTTCTATACAGGCTTTGATGTAACCTATGGGCAATCAATTGTAACTAGTACTGAAAGAACTACCACAACTGCTGGTCCTTATATTTTCTTTGGCGCCTTATTTAAAATGGGAAACCATTTCTCGCTCTCGACCGAACCAAGTTTTGCAGTTTTTCGTAAATCAAGGATAGACCCAAGTTCATTTACTCCAAACGACATAGAGAAATGGACAGAATTCAAGTTGCTCAACATCGGCCAGATTAAAGTAAGCTTTCACTTCTAAACCTCTGTCTTTTATTGTAAAATTTGTTTCAAATCATCAAAATAATGATCCTTTGTTATTCGCAGTCGTAAGTTCGTGAATCAAATATTTTTCCGTTCGATATTACATCTGATAAGATTACTGAAGTAAATGAATTTCCATATTCAGACAATCTATCTATCAGGTTCTCTAAGTGAATGTTATTTGTCAAGATCACCTTCATGATTAAGCAGCTTTTTCCAGTTACTCGACTGCAAGAAACTATTTCTGGAAAATCAGAAAGCTTACTTAAAAAGGATTTATATCGACTATGATTAAATTCCATTGTTATATAAGCAGAAAGGGTGTAGCCAACTTTTTTGACGTTGATGACACTTGTATGTTTTGTAATAACCTCTTCTTCCTCTAGTCTTTGTACTCGTTCGGCAACAGCTGATGGAGATAAGCCAATCGATCTTCCTAGCTGTGCATATGATAATCTTGAGTTTGCCTGAAGCAGTTCAATAATATTCCAATCAAAATCATCTAATATCATAATCAAGTGTATTTAGGTCAAAAATAGTTTATTTCCACTGATAATATATTGTTTTTCAGTGGAATCCATTTAGATATATCAATTATACCTCCTAAATTTGAATAGAATTAAATTCAGATGATCATATTTCAATACGATGTTAGAGATTAGACCAAATTGTGAAAATTGTAATGCTGCCTTAGCTTATAACAGTGACGATGCTATGGTCTGTGCCTTCGAGTGTACTTTTTGTAAAAGTTGCACAGAAGAAGTATTGCAAAACGTATGTCCAAATTGTGGTGGCGGTTTTGAAAAAAGACCTGTCCTCCCAAAAGAGTTTTTAGAAAAATACCCACCTTCTCAAAAAGTAATATTTAAAACGATTGATCAAGAAAAATTCAAACAACAATTAATTCGATTTAAAGATATCAAGCCTTCTGATAGATAGTGTTTTATTAATAAATCATCATGTAATTTCTTACACAGAATGATAAGTACTAAATAGTATAAGAAGAATATAAATAAAAAAAGAAACCAATGACTGAAATAAGAATTGTTAAAGAGGAGGATGCAAGCGTTTTATCACAGCTTGCTATAACAAGCTATGTCGAATCTCATGGACATTTTATTAATAATGAACATGACTTAGCAATTTATATAGAGGAGAATTTATCTATTCCAGCAACTAAAGAACAAATAGCCAATCCAAGTCATCTTTTTTATATCTTATATGCTGATGAAATACCTGCAGGCTATGTTAAGCTGTTTCTAAATTTACCCAATAAAAATATTGTAAGCCAGAATGTTTGTCAATTAGAACGTATTTATGTGTTGGCTGATTTTATTCCTTTGAAAGTTGGCCAAAAGCTTATGGAATTTGCGCAAGCGAAAGCAAAGGAATTAAAATTTGATGCATTGTGGTTGAACGTTTACATAAAAAATATCCGAGCAGTAAAATTTTATGAAAAAAATGATTTTCTGCGAATTGGTAAATATGACTACCCAGTAAATGATAAAGTTTATGAGAATATCGTTTTCTCTAAGAATTTAAAATGAAGCCATTTATAGTGTTGTTTTTTTAATCATTTCAATGTTTGAAATTTTATATAAGTTACTTCATGTGTATTTGGAGACTTCATAGTTCTAATATAGGAAGGAATGGCTCGTTTAAAATAAATGAACAAACCGATCCGAAAATACTGGCCACTTTTCTTTATATACTTTATCATCTGCTGCTTTAGGTCTTTTCAACGCACCGAAGGAGATATTCATATTTATCTGAATGCAGCTAAGATGTATTTGAATGGAGAGAATATCTATCCTTACTATTTATATCCACCACCTTCCATTTTAATGTTTGCCCCTTTGACTTTCTTTGGCGATGCAGTTGGTCGTGTGATATGGGCAGTATTAAATTTCTTTATGTTCCTTAGGCTACTTACTTTACTGATTGGATTTTGTAAACCATTATTGAAAGAAAACTTCAAAGACTTACATCTATTTTTAATTATTATGATCAGTATTATGGGGATGATTGATCATAATATTCAGCTTGGGCAAATGACGATTTTGATGTTGTGGCTTAGTCTGGAATTTTGTAATTTATTAAATCGAGAACTTGATATTAAAGCTTCTGTTTTACTAGCGATAGGAATTACAATCAAAATAATACCAGGAATATTTTTATTATGGCTCTGGGTTAAGAAGAAATATGCTGCTCTTGGAATTGTTGCTTTGACGATGTTGGGGTTGGCATTACTTCCTGCAATTTTCAACGGTCAGTTTAGCAATCAAAATCTATGGCTTGATTGGATTACAACAGTTAATCCTTTTGGAGAACGATTTGGAGTTGAAAGTGGTCTAACAGTAATCTCACTCAATAGTTTTCTTCCAGCTTATCTTTCCGATAGTAATGAGGTGAGAAATATTGCCAATTTCGATACCACTACCATTGCCTATTTGGTGAATATTTGTCGATTAGCTTTGTTTTTATTTTTGTGGTATTTGTATAGTAGGGCTTCAGATAAAATGGGGATATTAGAAATTGCCTTTACTTTATTGATTAGTGTGCTGGTGTTTCCTCATCAAATGAAGTATTCGATGTTGTTGTTTACACCTGCAATGATTTTAATCTTGATTAATTTGTTGAACTCATACAAACGGAATCCCAAAGTAATTTATAAAATTGGAAATCTAATACTACTATTATTTTTCCTGATTTTCTCACTTTATGGTCGGGATACTATCGGAGATACCTTGGTGGAAAAATTAGACACCTCCAAATATTTTACATGGCTAATGCTAGTTGCTTTTGTGAAGCTCTTGTATGATGAAGTCCAAATATCAAAAGCCAAAAAGAGATTTTCTAACTTGGTAGGGATTGGTCGATACAATGTGGAATGATGGTGATATCTTTGTTTTGAAAATGGAGAGATTTTCATGATCTATTGTTGGTGACCATTACTTCTTCACAATCTTTTCTACCACCTGTCCATTGTCCAGTAAAAAATAAACCCCAGCCTCGACACGACTAACATTATTCTGCTTTCCGGAAATAACAAAACCCCATGACCTCCCATGAATATCAACCACCTCTAAAGTTCTTTCTAAATCAGATTCAATAAATAGGTAATCATCAAAAGGATTGGGGTAGACATTCATATTCTCAAGACTGCTTTTGTCAATTGAGCTAATTACATCTAAGTAACAAGGTAGATCTGATACTCTTAACCTAATCTCAGGTAACAAAGGATAGAAGCTATCTCCTGGACACACCGTTCCAGAACAGGCATTCAATGATCCACTACTATCTCTGTGGCCCGCAATGTTGTCCAATAAGAATTCTCCAGTGAGGTGTTGCGTCTGAATGTTTACATCAATAAGATGTTCGGTTGCTTCATGGGCTAAAATATTAACGAGCGTATTGATGGCTGCTTCTTCAGGTGCAACCAAACTATAATCTCCTATCACACAAATACCAACGGTATTCTCATTGATGCAACTAAAATGAGCACCTTGATAATTATCGGGTCTTCCTTGGTATAAAACTCCATTTGGATCTATCAACCAATTGTACCCAATGTCATCCCATCCATTGGTGTTAACATGCAAGTCCCAAATAGATTCTACCACCTGTGAAAAATCATTACTCTCATTATTTCCAGCAGAGTGATGAACGATCAAATGTGTGGGATCGGTTAATTGTGGTGTAACATCAATAGGGCAGGTTGGGCACCAACAGATCCGCTCACAAACTTCTGGTAGTTCGCAGTTTACTGAACGAGTGATAGTTGGTTCTAGTAAATGATCTTTTTGTTTTTTATTCTCTGTAGCTAAGAAGAATCTAATGTTCAAAGGATTATTTAGTTTTCTACTTGTTCTAAATTGAATAGTCGAAAAAGATTCCTTAATTGGTTTTGCTTGGTAAGCTGCACGATCTGATGCGACAAACTCATGTTGTTTATTAAGTGGCAGCCAAGTTGACCATTTGTTTCCTGTTTTTATCCTAAATGAAATGTTTACTTCTCCTTCTTCCTTATGATAGCATGACAAGCCAATAAATTCTAGAATTTCATCTGTGTTATTGTGCTGAATTTTTTCCGTTTGAAATACATCATTAGCAATGAAGAAATCTGGTGTGATTTCTATCGTACTTGATTGAGCATTCAAACATCCTAAAACAATAATATTTATGAAGGCAATAAATATGGTCTTTTTCATAACTCTAGTCATAAGTGTAAGATAATGAATTCAGATTGAGAATATTGTAGTAGTTTATGATGTCAGTTAAATTAAAATCAAACTTGTTTTAATTAATAACCTGGAACATTGATTTTTTGTATTTGGAAGGAGATTCTCCAGTGATTCTTTTAAAGTGTTTGTTGAAGTGAGAAAAATTGTTGAACCCTACTTCATTGGATATTTCTGAGATTGATTTATTTCCTTCTGCAATAAGTCTGATTGCTTGTCGTATTCTGAATTCATTGACAAACTGAATGAAGGTCTTTTTGGTATGTTTCTTAAAGTATCTACAAAATGCAGGAACGGTGAGCAATGCGATCTCACTGATCTGAGTTAAAGTGATTTCAGATTCATAGTTATCTTTTACATATTGGTATACCTTATTGATTCTATCCTCGTTTTGGTTTTTAATAATCAAGGTGATACCATCAGCATTTAAGACTTTATATTCCTCTGATTGTGCAAGATACTGTAAGACTTTAAACATTGAAATGAGTCGATCAAATGGACTTTGGTTTTCCATTAAAACCAATTCGTTACCCACAAATTTTTTGGTCTCACCAAAGAAAGAAATTCCAGACTTTGCTTTTGCAACCAAAGAACCAATTGCATCCAATTCTGGTATAAATTGAGCGGTACTTTTAATAAGGTCTTTTTTGAATTGGAGCACAACTTCATCGTTTATCCCTTGAAGCCCAAATTCATATCCAAAGTGCGGAATATTTGGTCCCAATAATATCAAGTCTCCATCTTCAAACATTGAAATATGATTACCAACATACCTTGTTCCTGAGCCTCTTTCAATGTATACGAGCTCAACTTCTGGGTGGTAATGCCAGTACGGCTTAGTGTTTGGGTTTCTATCCGTAAACCTTGCATACTTAAGGGAAGAACCAAAATCTGGGTCCACTTTTTGGAGCTTGGGGATCAGCTGATTTTTTAAATTACTTTCCATACTTTATTTGGCTTAAAACTCAAAGTTGTTCTATTTTACCCCAAAGCTATGCCTTTTTAACCAACATTGTCAATATTGAATAGCCATTGAGTAATATTGGATAGGAATTGTTTGGTTTTAGAGCGCATATTTGTCTTGTTATTCAAACAGTATAATGACAAATAATTTTAGATTATGAAGAATTTAATAATGACTTTGGCCCTAGTTGTGGCATCAGTTTTACAACTAATTGCTAGTAATGCACCTAAATCAAGTTTTCTTGAAGTAAGTAAAAATGAGAAATCAGTCATCTTGAAGCTTTCAGGAGTTGATGCTCAAGCAAATTTCTTTACAATCACTAATTCGGAAGGTGATGTTTTGATCAAGGAAGACCTAGATGGTTATGAAAATAGTGTAAAGTATAACCTTTCAAAACTACCAATTGGGAGTTATACCATTAAAATCATTGGAGATAACTTTATTGAAACTCACGAAACTATAATATCTAAAGATCAAGTAAGTATCGAGAATACTGATTATCATTTTAGACCAACAATGAGAGTTGTTGATAAGAGAATTCTAGTGAATACTATACTTTCAGATGGAGAAGAAATCAGTATGAATATATATAATGATAAAGGAGACTTGGTATATAACTTCAATGCTGAAAAAGTTGGCGGTTTTCAAAAAAGCTTCAACTTGGAACAACTAGAGTCAGGTAAATATAGAGTAGTAGTATCGAACGATTACTTCAGTAGATCAAGTGATATTACACTATAAAACACCTTAAAATATTAACAAAAATTTGGTTTGTATAAAGAGCCTCGATTTCGAATTTGAAATTGGGGCTCTTTTATTTGATCTTCACTCCTAGAACTTTACAAGAAATTATCCTCAATTTTTTCATCACTCATCTTTTTAGAAGTGATAAAACCAATCACTAGAATGAGCAATGCCCCAATAGCGGCATATTTGCTTCCCCCAGTCCAAGCCTTTCGGGTTAAATCCTTTAAAGTGATTTGAATCTTATTATTACAGTTAAAGTTAACGATGTAACTATCTGGTTCTTTTTGTACTGTACATGACTTACCATCAACTGTTTGAATTAAATGATCTATTCTCGTCTCATCTTCTAGAATCATAGGGATACCTTCCTCTGGTCCAACCAACTTCAGCATCAAGACATCTGAAGTTCTTGCATTGTGATCGATATAAGTAAGAAATTGTACCTGCTCATTGGAAATTCCTCTTTCTGCAAATCGATCAATGCGGTCTTTCAATGGCTTGTAAGTTACCCAATGTCCAATATTGATAATGAAGAACATACCAATTGCCAAAAAGACAAACATTTTAAACAGCTTATTTCTAGCTTCTTGATATCTCATAATTCACTTTTTATTAAAACGCATTTTTTATCCCAAAACTTATCAAATCTAATATATAATAAACCTTAATCTATTATCTACCCATAATTACTAGGCACCTAAAAGTACTCAGTCCAAAGTCTATTGATGTTGCGTGATATGACTATCCCTGCCTAGGCAGCAAGCTGCCGTTCTGACAATGCCACCTCAATTGTTTCTTTCACATAAAAATATTCAACTACAACAAGTGAAGCAGCCACAGAGTGGCAAGATGATAATAGGATGGGGTGTTAACCCCATCAAAAAAATACAGCAACAAATACATTTTCGCACTCTGTTGGTATGAATTGTTAAAGCTCAGAAAATGTATGAATACAAATAAATTCTCATCCCTCGTTTTTTTGAAACTGGAATACACTCAAGATAGCTACAATCTAGCCTGTTGACTAAGTACTTATAACTTTTGACCATTTGACCATTTGACCATTTGACCATTTTACCATTTGGCCATCTGCCCATCTACCTCTCTGTCCATCTCTCTATTTAATTCATATATAACTTCCTAAAATGAGTAAGCACTTACTTATGGCTACTTTGATATTTTACTTTAATGAATATTTCTTTTTTAATTGCAGCTTAACTTTGTTTTTATTTTTCATTTCACCTGAAAGCACGTTGACCAATAGTCCATCTATAATGTACATTAAAAGCTGGGCTTCAATTTTTGGTTCCTTAAATTTTAGTGATTGAAAAGCCTCACTTAAAGTGGTATGCACGGCTTTCCTATATGTGTTGACCTTAACTGTTGGGTTCAGTCTAAGCTTGTATTCAAGTTTCCACAGTAGTAAGCCAGAATCGCTTAATTTAAAAGCTAGATCTATGTACTTTGTAATTCTTTTCTTTGGATTTTCTTCAAGAACTATATTGGTTATGATGCTTTTAAATCCTTCTTGTCCATAAGTCACAACAGCATCAAGCAAAAGTATTTTTGTGCGATAATGTTTGAAAATGAGTGCCTCAGATACTCTAGCTCTCTTTGCAATCCTAGCAGTGGAAACTGATTCATAACCATAATTGGCGAATAAGAACAAAGCGGTTTTTAGTATCTTTTCTTTTTTTTCTGTCATGAATTTATAGTAAGTACTTACTTTTATTTACATGAATATATAGCATAATATATTAATGTCAGTATTGATAATCTAAAATTTGGGCTGCTTCTAGTCGGTAAGAATCTATCCACGTTGATATTAATAATTGAAATCGTACGGACAATCTGATGAACTTTAGTCTATCTCACAGAGAATCAGCACCTTAAATAAGATGAATTATTCTATCTTAGAACAACATTTAAAAAAGCAAGATCATGCCGGAATACACACTTAAAGTCAATGGCCAATCAAAAAAGGTCAATGTTGATGCAGATACGCCCCTTTTATGGGTGCTTCGCGATACTCTAGAGCTCGTCGGAACTAAATATGGCTGCGGAATAGCCCAATGTGGAGCCTGTACCGTACACATAGATGGTGAAGCAATGAGATCTTGCAGTGTGCCTGTTTCTACAGTTAAAGATGAGGTAACAACCATCGAGGGACTTTCTCCTGATGCAAGCCATTCTTTACAAGAAGCATGGAGAGAACATGATGTGCCGCAATGTGGTTATTGCCAAAGTGGACAGATAATGAGTGCCGCGGCTTTACTTGCATCTAACAGTAGTCCATCAGACGATGACATTGACGATGCCATGAGAGGAAACATCTGCAGATGTGGAACTTACAATCGAATTAAAAAAGCCATTAAAACTGCTGCTAAATAAATAGGATTATGACAAAGAATACACCGCCCCAATTAAATAAAAGCAGAAGATCATTCATGAAAGTTTCCCTCGCCACTGGTGGAGGAATGCTTTTAGGTTTTAATTTCTTAGGCTGTAAAGAAGACAAGCCAATGCTGAGAGAAATCATCCCAGCACTGCCTCAACCCAAACAATGGTTTGATATCAACGCCTATCTTAAGATTGGAGATACTGGTCTGGTAACGATCATTTCTCCTAATCCAGAAATAGGCCAAAATGTAAAGACTTCGATGCCTATGATCGTGGCTGACGAACTAGATGTAGATTGGAAAGATGTGGTTGTCGAACAATCACCTTTAAACACCAATGACTTTGATCGACAAGTTGCTGGTGGATCGCAATCAATCAGAAAGTCGTGGATGCAACTCCGTGAAGCTGGAGCAACCGCCCGCCAAATGCTCCTCGAAACAGCAGCAGAAAAATGGGGTGTAGAAACAACAGATTGCAAAACCAATAATGGTGTAATTACTGGACCCAATGATGAAAAGATCGGATACGGTGAACTTGCAAGCGAAGCGGCTAAACGAGAAATTCCGACAGATGTAAAACTTAAAGAAGTAAGTGCCTTTACTATCATTGGTCAATCAAAAACCAATGTGGATATGGAAGGGCTCATCACTGGCAAGCCACTATTTGGGATTGACACCAAAGTGGAAGGAATGAAGTATGCCGTTGCATTAAGAGCTCCTGCCTTTGGTCAAGAGCTGGTTGATTTTGATGGGTCTGGTGCAGAAGCAGTAAATGGAGTAGAGCAGGTCTTTAGGTTTGGAAATAAAATTGCAGTCGTTGCCAATTCAACATGGGCAGCGATGAAGGGTAAGAAGGCCTTGGAGGCCAATTGGAAAACCACGGGTTCATTGGAAGATTCTGAATTGCATTCCAAAACTTTAAAAGAGCAAGCTTATAAGCTTGCAGATAAACCAAGAAGAATAGATGGAGACATCGAGAAAGGATTTGCGGAAGCGGATTTAATCTTTGAAAAATATTACGAAGCACCATTCTTGCCTCATGCTTGCATGGAGCCAATGAATTTCTTTGCAAACGTTACAGACGAGGGAGCTGAATGTACCGGACCGATACAGACTCCTGCTTGGACGCAAGATCGAGTACGAAATGTATTGGGTTATAGTGAGGAAGATTTGGGAAAGGTGAAAATTGGAATGACAAGAATGGGTGGTGGATTTGGTCGTAGACTCTACGGAGATTTTGCTGAAGAAGCAGCACTTATTTCTCAACAAGCGAAAGCGCCTATTCAATTAACATTCTCAAGAGAAGACGACATGCTTGCCGGAACATACCGTCCAGGATCAGCTTATAGAATTAAAGCTGGTATGAAAGATGGAAAAATGATTTCCTATCATCTAACTGAAGCTTTCTTCAATGGAGAAATGTTTGGAAGTATGCCGAGTAACTTTCCTGCAGGAGCAGTGCCTAATTATCGGGTTGATTGCCACAAATTAGAATCAAATTTCACGACAGGTGCATGGCGTGCTCCATATGCTAATTTTCTAGCCTTTGCCGAGCAAGCATTTTTTGATGAACTGGCAGCTGAAATAAAAGTAGATCCTATTGATTTACGCTTAAGCCTATTTGCGGAAGCGAAAGAAAATCCAATAGGAGAGGAACACAACTACGAGATCGATAAGTTTGTAGGCGTCATAAATTTAGCCAAAGAAAAGTCTGGATGGACAGCAAACAAGGACAATAAAAATCTTGGATTCAGTGCCTATTATTCACACAATACCTATGTAGCTGAAGTGGCTGAGATCATCATGAAAGACGGTAGACCAATCGTTGATAATGTTGTATGCGCAGTCGACTGTGGAATCGTCGTAAACCCACTCGCAGCCATCAACCAAATCGAAGGAGGAATAGTGGATGGGATTGGTCACGCAATGTTCGGTAACTTTGAATTTAAAGAAGGACACGCACAACAAACAAACTATCATAATTATCGACTCATCAGAATGGATGAAGCACCTACAGTTGAAGTCCACTTTGTAGAATCAAATAACGACCCAACTGGTCTTGGTGAGCCGACTTTGCCACCTGCCGGAGGTGCGATTGCCAACGCTCTTGCATCAGCAACAGGGAAGAGGCACTACCAGCAACCATTTATTAAATTCATGGACGTCAAAGGGTAGAACAATAAACGATTAAGAACGTTTGATTTAGATAAACAATAATCAGAGATAATTATTAAAAATGTTTTGGAGAAAGAAGAAACCAGAAGTAGTCCCAGTTGACGTCAACGACCAAAATTTCAATGACATTGTTACCGATGCTGATGTGCCAGTGCTTGTTGATTTTTATGCTCCATGGTGTGGACCATGCAAAGTACTCGCTCCCATTCTCACAGAGATCGCTACCGAGTATGAAGGTAAAGCCATCATCGCAAAAGTAAATATTGATAGCAATCCTCAACTATCTGCCCACTTCAAAGTAAAAAGCATCCCTACAATCATGTTTTTCAATAAAGGTCGCTTTCAAGAAAAATTCAATGGACTGATACCAAAACCCAATATCGAGGAGATATTGAATATGTATATCAGTGGGGATTATGATGAGGAAGAGTGATCGCTGATTTGTGGGATTATGCGGATTGCGCGGAATTTTGGTGGGGTGGCTCGGGCGGTTTTTAAAAATTGTTCCCTTCAATATATGTGATTGGCTTGCATGGCTATTCTGACAATTACAAGCTAATCAATGAAACATCAACTGGGATATTTTCAATAATTACATTGGCAATATTTAAAGTATCACAAGTGTCCACAATTCCATCTGAATCAAGGTCCGATTGTTTAGGGTTTATTCATTTAAACAATTGTCTACATCATCACAAATATGATCTAAGTCTCATTTCAATATATAAGATTGGCCTGCATGGCTTTTCTTACAATTCCGGCTACATTTCTAACCTCAAGTTTATTGCGAATACGTCTTCTATGTGTTTCTACTGATGCAACTCCCATGACAAGTATTTTTGATATTTCTCTTGTGGTGTGCTCCTTAAGGATTAGTTGAGTGACTTCTAGTTCTCTGTTGGATAATTGCATGATTTTAGGTGTATTACTTGGTTTCATATTTTGGAGTTTACGAGGTTAATTTTTAAATTGATTTGATATCGATTTGCTGGAGTTTTAAAGCAAACTAGGACAGGTGAGAATTATAATGTCTAAGAATGGTTTTGTATTTTTTAGGGGTTGACCCCGAGCTGAGAATTTGCTTAAAATACTTTGTAGGTAGATATTCATCTAATTGTAAATTGTAGGAATGATTATTAATATTTCTCAAATTTATGGGTCTTATAAATGAATTTTGCCACATGAAAGTGTGGTTTTTCAGTTATTTATACTCCAATTGCTGCCTTTCGTGACTAAAAAATGAACATTTTACTACGATCAATAGAAAATGGGTATATAAAGACCTTAGATCTTAAACGCAAAATCATGTCTAGGTATAAGGTCTTTTTACTTCTACCATCTAGCTTCCTTACTCTCTATTTTCTCGTGTAAAGTCTATTATTTTCTTCTCCCCGATTTCTGTGTTATTCATGCAGACAGGATAATATGATTAAACAGAGGTGATAAAGGATCACTTCTTAAGAATCTCAATAAGTAGTATTAGTGGTTAACATTCATTCTGTTAGCTTTCACGGAATGATGTCGTATTTCACATTTTAAAATTAGAACCTAATAAGCTATTTTTCACTACATGAACATGTGGTTGTGAGGAAAGTGAGATTGGTGTAGTTGAAACTACGATCTTACTGAAATTAAGTAAAGAGTGGGCTTAAATGAACAAAAGCAGCGACTTTTAAGTGATGTGATTGAGGCTTGCATACACTTAATAATCAGCTTTATTGTATTAAGTACAAGCTATGAATTGTGATATTTTCGCTAGAATTGAATAGATTGGATTCTTTTTAAGACTGATTCACCTTAAAATAAATAATACCCCATCTCTAGGGTCAATCAAAAACTCCATTTCCCCGACAACATACGCAGTCCCCTTTACCTGAGGAATCACCGCATCAAGCCCACCATATTTTTCTTCTCTTACGATGGAGCCAGTAAAAACTGAATCAATAATACTTTCAATTTTCATGCTTTCACCGATAGCAAGCTCTTTCCTTAGGTGATGGATGGCCATGCGACCAGATACGCCAGAACCGGTAGGGCAGCGGTCAACTTCTCCTTCTGCAAAAATGCAGACGTTTCTACTGTCGATATTTTCGTGAAGTGGCTTGCCGATAAAGATAGTCCCATAAAGAAATGACAGCTCTGCTTCGTATGGATGTTGGATGTCATTAGAGGACTTCATAACCTCTTGCTTGATGTCCACACCTACAGATATTAGTTTGCGATAAGAGTCGCTGGTGAGATCAAAATCAAAATTGTTTTTTGTCATATCGACATAGGCATAAAATGCACCTCCATAAGCAAGATCATATTTTATGGTTCCATAATTCTCAAGTTCTATTTCACGATCTAGGCTGATAACAAATGAAGGCACACAATGAAATTTCACTCCTTGCACCTTTCCATCTTTTATTTCGACGAAGGAAATAATTCTACCACAAGGTGCATCTATCTTAATTTCATTTATTCCCTCTTTCTTTTCTATCCAATCCATTTCTGATGCAAGAGTAGAAATCGCAATAATAGCATGTCCACACATCGTACTATAACCTTCATTGTGCATAAAGATGATTCCAAAATCTCCTGATGGATCATTTGGGGGAACAAGAATGCAGCCATACATATCAGCATGACCTCTTGGTTCAAACATCAATACTTTTCTCAAGTGGTCGAGATTTTCTCTGACATAATTTCTGTATTCCAAAACTGAATTTCCTTCGAGTGGGGGATAACCATCCAAGACCACTCGTAGGGGTTCCCCACCAGTATGCATATCAATGGTTTTTATTTTTAACCAATCTTTCTTTTCTGGAAAACTAGTATTCTGTTTAATTCTTTGAAATACACTCATTATTTGAAAGGTAAATTAGCCAAGTCAACATTTCCACCACTGATGATAATCCCAACTTTCTTTCCCTTGAATTTTTCCTTCTCCTTCAGTACTGCAGCAAATGGAACAGCACAAGAGGGTTCAATAATTATTTTCATTCTTTCCCAGATTATTCTCATGGCTGCTATGATCTCATCCTCTTCAACTCTGATGATTTCCTTGACATGTTCTTGGATGATGGGGAAGTTTATGTCACCTAAGGTTGTGCGTAAACCATCAGCAATGGTGTCTGTTCTCGTGTTACCTTCAATCTTACCACTTTGAAACGAACGATAAGCATCATCAACAAGCATTGGTTCGCCACCAATCGTGATGCAATTGTTTCCAAGATGTTTTGCCGCCAAGGCAGTTCCTGCAATCAACCCGCCACCTCCGATCGGAGCCATCAGAATATTTAAGTCTTGTTGAACTTCTAGCAACTCTTGAGCCGCTGTAGAATTTCCAAGAATGACATCTAGGTCATTGGATGGATGAAGAAATGTAGCTCCAGTTTGTTCGACTATTTTATCCGCAGCAGCCTGCCTCGCCTCAAGCGTTGGTTCTGAAATGGTGATAATTCCGCCGTATCCTGCTACTGCTTCTTGTTTTACTTTGGGTGCGGAAGAAGGCATGACTATCGACGCTTTAATTCCAAGTAACTTGGCCGACAAGGAAACGGCCTGAGCAAAATTACCAGAAGAGTGTGTGACGACTCCTCGTTGTCTTTGTTCGGCGCTCAGGTTTAATATAGCATTGATGGCACCTCGCATTTTGAATGCACCCATCTTTTGAAAATTTTCACCCTTGAAATAAATCTCTGCACCAGAAATTTTATTGATGGTCTGACTTGTCATCACTGGAGTGCAATGGATGTATTCTTTGATTCTTTCTGATGTCGCTAAAAGTACTTCCTTCATAATTATCTTGTCTTGACTAGTTATAAATGTAACTTATTTTTAAATTAGAAAACTTATTACTAGTTTTTAAATGGTATTATTCAACTTCTGAAATGGACAAATTGTTTACACTTTTCTTTTTTGCCTTAATCATAAGTGGATGTGAAGAACCAGATCCACTGCCGATAGACCCTTCAGAACCAAGCTGTAATCTTGATGTGATGGTATATTATTGTTCATTATTCCCATGTGATGATGTGGTTTATTTGGGTAATGTGGAAGTTCGATTATTTGAATCGGAAGAAGATGCTATTTCAGGTTTTAATGTTTTGGAAAGTGTAAGTACGGATGCAGGTGGACAAGCAAGGTTTATTGCCATTGATTGTGGAGCAGTTTATGTCAGGGTAGATTCTGAAAATAATGGAACCTATATTTCTTATCAAAACTTAAGCTTAGTCTCTACCTTAAATTTTCATGAAGTACGTTTTGTGAAAAACTATTTTTATGACGATGATGATTCTGCAGGTCCAATCCAGACGCATATCAGTTTGGAATTTCCTACTGTTGGTATGACTAGTACTTATCGATATTTTCATGATGCTCCACTCATTTCTTTTACACCCATTGACTACGATGATAATTATCTGAGAGTAACCATTGTTGATCAAGTAGATGAGTATAGTTATGTAGTCCAGGAGGAGCTAGATTTTGTTACTGGTTCATTGAATTGGCCAACAAGCGGGTCGGGAGAAACAGTGGTCAGGAATGTATGGACAATTACTGAAGATGAAGTATTTGTGTCTCCTTTACAGGGTGATTATTTTACTTCCTATATATGGGGATTGACGGAGTGGTTTGTAAATACAGAAAAAGAAGGTTACTCATTTTCATTGGTGAAGCCAGAAGAAGAGGTAATAGATATGGAGACAGACGAGGTTGCTGTGATGGGTGGTATTTTTGGAGCTTTGTCGATTGCAGACTTTACACTGTTTGGAAATAGATTTGAAGATTTAATTGGAGACAGAGTTAGTTACATTTCTTTTGATGGTCCAGAGAAATTGAGGGTTTATAGTAAGAAAGATGGACCTGTTCGTTATATCAATTTCTGGGATGGGGGTTCTGTGACTACTAAAGGCTTTGATTTGATACTAGAATAGGATATCTAGTTAAGGAAATGTGTATCTTGTCTCTATGAAAATCTTAATCACGGGAGCCTCCGGGATGATTGGAAATATCATTTAAAAATGTGTTTAGTCAATGACCATATAACTGAGGTAATTACAATGAGTCGAAAAAATTTAAACGATGATCATCCCAAGCTTACGCAAATAGGTTGGAAGGATTTCAAAAACTTTGATGGTTTAGAGTCAAGCATTCCGGATTGTAGGTGACGCACACCACCAAGTAAAGTGGTGCTAGAAAATGATGACATTTTAAAATTTCTAGCATAGCTTGTTAAGCACAAATTAATCAATTATGAAAGTCAATTATTTTAGTTTCGTTACAATTATTGGTCTTTGTCTCTTTTCGATAAGTTCATTTGCTCAATTAGGGATCATAAGCTATACAGAAGATGTGGCAGATGGTTATGTTTTATTTAAAGATCCAGGAAACTTTGACTCAAGCGTATTTACATTAATGAACAATTGTGGACAAGTAATCAATACTTGGGATGGTGATATTGATTTCTTCGGACATGCCAAATTACTTCCTAATGGCAACCTAATGTTCTCTTTAAATAATACCATATTTGAAAAGAATTGGGACAATGAAATTGTCAATGAAGTGAATGTTCAATCATTTGATATTAATCTAGATTATGAAACGATTAAACTTGAGAATGGAAATTATCTTGCAGTTGGTCGTAAGGATAAAGACTTTGATGAGTTTGCTGAAATAGGATACACTTTTGATATTGGATTTCCTTTTGTTGTTGATGTAGTGATTGAGGTCGATGCGACTTCTGGAGAAATTCTTTGGGAGTGGGACATCAGTGAACACACCATACAAGACCGGGACCCTAGTTTGACAAATTTTGGAGTTGTAGCGGATCACCCTGAGCTATTAAATGTAAATGCAATATCTACTTACGACTGGACGTCAGATGAATCTTTTATGATTAATAGTTTTGACTATAATGCGGAATTAGAGCAAGTGTTAATCAGTGTCAGAAAAATGAGTGAAGTGATAATTATTGATCGTACTACAACGACAGAGGAAGCGTCTGGGCATACGGGAGGTCAATACGGAAAAGGCGGAGATATTTTATTTCGTTGGGGCAATCCTAGTAACTATGATGCGGGAACGGAAGAGGATAGAAAACTCTATTTTCAACATAATCCAAAGTGGATAACGCGCGGCCCTCATCAAGGAAAAATTTCTATGTTTAATAATGGGCTGGATCGAGATTTCGAAGGTCCTTTTTTCTCTGAAGCACCTGTGGTTGAAACCAATGTTGATGATTTCGGAAACTATAGTCTTGATGCCAATGGTCAGTACTCTTCAGGCGATGCTTTTTTCAATTATAGACCATCATCACCAAGTGATTATTTTTATTCTGGATATCTTTCGGGGGTTGAGCATATGTCAAACGGAAATGCATTCTTTACCATAGGGGAAGGATCTGGATTGATTGAAATAAATATGGCTGGAAAAATAGTCTGGCAATTTAATGTGCCATTTCCTGGTTTTCGTTCAGAAAAATATCCTGTAGATTATCCCGCTTTCGCAAATAGGGATTTAACGCCAGGTGAATTTCTTCCTTACACAGATGAGATTGGTGATTGTATGTCTGTTAACACAAATAATTTAGACTTAGGCCAAATAGTTATTACGCATTATCAAAATCAATCGATCGAAATAAATAATACTGAGCAACTTGATCTTTCTTATATCCTTTTGGATAACCAAGGTAAAATTCTTTATAACTTAGAAAGCAATGCTCAATCCGAACAAGTTCAATTGGATCAGCTGAATGATGGTTTTTACGTACTTAGAGTATTGGAGAAAAAGACAGGAAAATTCAAGAGCTACTCTTTTGTTCAGGCCCAGAATCGATAATCAAGCTTTAATCAAGAATATTAGATAATCTTATTCTAATGCCTGATTTTACTTAAAATTACCTTAGTTTATTGTGATGCTTCAAGCATTTACCGCGTTAAGACAATTAACTGTCTGAGAGGGGTTCTTATAATATGCTGACTCTTTACTATCTTTATCGATAGTACAAAAAAACAAACATGAGTCAATCAGTTAGGGCCTTAGAGCCAAGTTCCCTTTGGAACCATTTTGCAGATCTTAATCAAGTACCTCGAGCATCCAAAAAAGAAGAAGAAGTGATCCAGTTTATGGTCGACTTTGGAAAAGGATTAGGTCTTGAAACAAAAGTAGATCAAGTAGGAAATGTGATCATAAAGAAACCAGCGACCGCTGGAATGGAAAATCGACAAGTGGTGGTCCTACAATCACACCTTGATATGGTGCATCAGAAAAATGCAGATACCGTTTTTGATTTTGCAACCGAAGGCATAAAAATGGTTGTTGAAGAAGATTGGGTGAAAGCTGATGGAACAACCTTAGGAGCGGATAACGGGATTGGCGTAGCCACCATTATGGCAGTTCTGGCTTCAAAAGATATGAAGCATCCTCCCGTTGAAGCACTCTTTACTATCGATGAAGAAACAGGGATGACTGGAGCACTTGGATTAACAGGAGGACATCTTGATGCAACAATTATGTTGAATCTTGATACTGAAGATGATGATGAGTTGACCATAGGTTGCGCAGGTGGAGTAGATGTAACTGCAGAAGGTGAAGTAACAATGATAGACACACCTGAAAATACCAAAGCATACAAGATTTCAGTAAAAGGATTAACTGGTGGACATTCAGGAATGGATATCCACAAGGGAAGGGGAAATGCCAACAAGCTGATGAATCGTTTGTTGATGTTTGTCATGGAAAACACCAAAGTATTTGTTTCAGCAATTGATGGAGGTGGATTGAGAAATGCCATTCCAAGAGAATCATTTTCAACAGTTGCCGTTGATGCATCAAAAACTGAGCTTTTCGAATCGCGTATCGAAGAATTTGGAAAAATAATAAATGCAGAATACAGAGTTACAGACCCAAATGCTTCAATTGTAATCGAACCAATTGATGCCCCAGCGCAAGTAATGGATAGTGACTTCATTTATAAGTTTTTAAGAGTTGTTTATTCAACTCAGAATGGTATTTACAGAATGACACCAGACATCAAAGACCTTGTTCAGACATCCAATAATGTTGCAAGAGTTTTAGCAGGTGATGGAAATTATAGCATCATGTGTCTAACTCGTTCTTCTGTCGATACAGAAAAAGACGATCTAAAAAATTCACTAAGTTCAGGATTTGAATTATTAGGTGCAAGAGTTTCAACTGGAGGATCTTATCCAGGATGGGAGCCAAAACCAGATGCTCCGATCATCAAAATGATGAGAGACTTATATGAAGAATTATTTGAAGGATCTCCACACGTAAACGCTTGCCACGCTGGCCTTGAATGTGGAATCCTTGGAACCAACTATCCCAACATGGATATGATTTCTTTTGGACCGAATATCAGAGGAGCACACTCTCCGGATGAAAAAGTCCAGATCAGCTCAGTTCAGAAATATTGGAAATACTTCATTCAAGTACTAGAAAGAATTCCAGAAAAGTAAAACCTGAAAAAAATAAACTTCGAGCGGGATAAATGACAGTTGTCGTATTCAGAACATCCCTTGGGATGAGTGGAACTAAATACTGACAACTGCCTATATAAGGGAAGGGTAATATTATTTTGTGTTTTCTATAAAACTTGCAAAATAGTATTAGCCCCTCCCTCGTTCCTGTTTGATTTTTTAAAGATAAAACAAGTCACTATTTTATTTATAAGGGAATCCACCCATTTATGAAACACTCATCAGAGTCAATCCCTTTAATCAATCCGCGAAATCCGCGTTCTCTAATCCGTGAAATCCGCGTTCTCTAATCCCCGAAATCCGCGTTCTTTAATCCGCGAAATCCGCGTTCTCTAATCCCCGATTTCCGCGACCAATCTTCCCTTTTTCCGAAAGTAAAACAGCAATAGGCTTCGTCTTTTTAAAATGAGAAAAGACAATAATCATGATGACCGTAACTGGTACACTTATGATCATACCGACTACTCCCCAGATTGCACCCCACAGTGAAAGTGAAATGATGGTAACCAAAGGACTAATATTCATTGTGCTCCCCATGATTCTTGGTTCAAGTAAATTGCCTACCAAGATCTGAATCACGCCAACTACACCTAGTACCAAAAGAAATGGATTGATACTACCAAATTGGATCAAGGCGAATATTGCAGGAAATAAAGTACCGACCAATGAGCCTATCGTTGGTATGAAATTGAGAACAAAAATAAGGAAGGCCCAGAAAACTGGTGCATCAATTCCAATCCAAGCCAGTGCAATGTAACTTGACAATCCCGTGACCAAACTTACATAGGTTTTCAATCTAAAATAACTACCTATTGAAGTTTCAATCTCCTGACTTATAGCCGTGAATTCATTAAAATCTTCCTCCTCGTTGAAAAGTACTTTTACCTTGGTTGCAAAATTTGATTCTTCAAGAAAAATAAATAATGCATAAAGGATAATCATAAAACTATTACCAATCATCCCTGACAAGGTACTCAACAAGGATCCAAGAATGTTGGTAAAGTCAAAATCACCCATTTGTTTTTTGGAGATCTCCATCAGGTCAATATTGAACCTTTGGTTTATATTATCCATTACAACATCTAGGTTAGAATTATATGATTGTATTGCGGTTGTAAGTTCGCTGATGTTTTTTGAAAGAACTTGGAATAGGATGGAGACTAGGATGACAATAAAACTTGCAGAAATAAAAGTTTTAACCCAAGAGGGAAAGTATTTTTCTACAAATGGAATCTTATCTAAATTTTGTTTTAGTGAATGCATCGCAAACCATAACAACATGGCAAGCAAGAAAGGCACCAGTAAATTTTGACCATAGATTAATGTGGCAACGATCGTAATCAGTACGATACAGATGTAAGCAGCCTTTTTCATTGTCCTTTAGTTTGGTTAAGAACTACAAGATAGCATAGAACATCCGATTTTGTGCCTTGCCCAGTCAGGTCTTTTTGCAAACCATTTTTCCATCGAGCTCTGCTCAGCATAGGGTTGCTTTAATAACTGATGTAATTCCTCGATCAGACTGTAGTCAGATTTCTCGGCTGCATCGATGGCAAGTTGTGCCATATAGTTTCGCAACACATATTTAGGGTTAACAAGATTCATCTTTTGCTGCCTTTCAATATCACTCAATTCCTCATCTTGCAATCTCTCAATATAAATCTCAAGCCAATTAATCCACGATGATTTATGTGTAGATTGGATGGCATCAAGATCATAAAAAGCAACACTGATTTTTTCTAGTGCATCGCCAGCTGTATCATTTTTTAAAACCTTAGAAAGTTGCCTATAAAATATCGTCATATCAGTTTCGCTCAAGGCAAATAATTGAACAATGGCATCTATCATTTCCACATCTGCATGATTCATTACCGACAATCCAAGCTTAGCCCTCGTCATTCCAATAAATAATTTAGAAAAGTCAGCTTTGTAGTCATCAAGTATTTTCTCAAGTGGTTTGACATCTTCAATGAGTGGGTAAAGTGCATTGGCCAACTGAAATAAATTCCAAAGTGCAACATTAGGTTGATTCCCATATCGATATCTTCTCTGGGCTTTATCTGTCGTGTTTGGTGTCCACTCCGGATCATAATCTTCAAGCCAACCGTAAGGTCCATAATCAATGGTCAAGCCAAGGATTGACAAATTATCAGTATTCATCACTCCGTGCACAAATCCAACCCGCTGCCATTCAATCACCATCTTTAAGGTCCTTTTAGAAACCTCCTTGAAAAATTGAATGTAACCCGCCTTTGTTCCAGTTTCAACTCCAGGAAAAAAGTGCTTAATCGTATAATCTGTCAACACTCTTAAATTCTTGATATCATTCCTACTTGCAAAAATCTGAAAATTTCCAAAGCGTATAAAGCTCTCTGCTACTCGACATACAATCGCTCCTTGCTCGTAAGCTGGATTTCCGTCGTACATCACATCCCTCAATACCTGATCTCCGGATACCATCAAGGACAGAGATCTAGTCGTCGGCACTCCTAAATGGAACATCGCTTCGCTACACAAGTGCTCTCTGATCGACGACCGCAATACCGCAAAACCATCTGCTCCGCGAGAATAGGGCGTTGGCCCAGCTCCTTTCAATTGCAATGCCCAGCGTCGATCTTCATGAACGATTTCAGTCAGATTTATCGCCCTACCATCTCCTAATTGCCCTGCCCAGTGACCAAACTGATGCCCACCATAACACATTGCAAATGGCTTAGTGCCATCTAGTACTTCTTCTCCGCTAAATATTTTTTTAAATATCTCCGACTCCGCATCCTGCTCAGTCATCCCAAGATTGGACAACATTTCTTTAGAAACATGTAATAGAGTAGGATTGGAAGGTTTCTTTGGCTGAGCATATGAAAAACATGCCTCCATTACCTGCCTCCTTTCTGTAAAATCCATCTTAGGATCCGCAGGCAATTCTTGATTAAAAGTATCCTGAATATTTAATTTCATTAGAGGCATTCACTTTTAGTATTAAAAACCAATTTAGCCATTCGCTAAGATAATACTATACTAACAATTGCCAACCCAGTAAGTTGCCACTAAACATTGAAGCCTTTTTTTATAAAATCCAAGATCGTAAGCCTTGCCTTAGAATTCTTACTTCTTAAGTCTTAAATCTTCCTTCCTCTCTCTCAACAACTTACCCACATCCAGCACAGCTCCATCCTCAATTTCATTAGAAACAGTCAGGAGTACATATTTCCTCCCTTTATTTTTGAAAAAGATCTCTTGTCCTATTTTAAGATCAACACCACTAGCAGAAAATGGCGAAAGATTTGGATTCATAACTGTGGGTATAATCAACGGAATTGATTTGGCAGTATTGTTTCTTAAAGTGAAGCTGACATAATCAGGCTTAGCATCGACCTTCATGACTTCCTTAGCTTTTGCGGTCACAACTACAGTTGCTATCTCATCTCCAATATTCTTAATAACCAACTTGCTTGTATTCTGAAGCATTACTTCAGCAGTTTTTTTCTTCCCTAGACCAAACCCACTCACTTGCTCCAAACTCTCTTTGTCAATAACCTTTATCTCTAGATCAACCTTCGTCTTGTTTACAATCTTCGCTTCATAAGAAACATAATCCTTAAAATGCAATTCAAATGATTTATTGGGGGCAATATTTTTTACTTCTTTTTGAGCATATGTTGATGTAAAAGCAAGTAAGAATATTGCAATGAAGACAAACTTGGAAATGTTTTTCATATTATGAAGTTTATGAGCTAAGTAAAAAAACCTAACAGTAACTCAGTCTCTGAGTTCAAGCCCCAATAAATTTTAACTTAACCCTAACAATACTAAATATTTTCTATTCAATCTTTGAATCCACTTACTTGGGAACATGAGCTCTGCAGTCACTTTAAGGAAAACTTTCAAGCCATTTTATTGCCGTATCTAATGCAAGGAGAATAAAATAAATAATATGGTCAACTTTTTTTCTATTGTACATCTCCCATCATTTTCTTGATTATTGGAGATAGCGCTAATGCTAAAATACCAACTCCAATTGCCATAAACCCACAAAGGGCATAGACATTTACATATGAATACAATTGTTGAAAAATACCATCCATACTACTGATTGTGTTGGCCGACATTCCCGTTATCTTATCGATTAAATTTGTAATAATACCATCGGAAAAAGTATTCTCATTTCCGTTCTCGACAGAAGTTAGATTGGCTATCTTTCCAGCAAAGAAATGACCATAAAAATTAGAACAAAAATAGACACCCATCACAAAGGCTAGGTATTTTTTAGGTGACAACTCAGTCATTTTTGAAAGCCCGATAGGGGATAACAGTAATTCTCCAACAGTCAGTACAAAGTATCCAACCACAAGATACCACATTGGTGTTTTGCCTATTGTGTTCACACCAGTCGAAGAACGTGCAAAAATTAAAAATCCAAGACCCAATAAGATTAATCCTAATCCAAATTTAATGGCTGAATTTGGATTGATATTTCTTTTTGTAAGATAGGTCCAAAGTAAAGAAAAAGGAATTGCAAGTAAAATGATGAATCCTGCGTTAATGCTATTAGTCTGTGCTGCGTTCATCATCACTAGATCTACATTCCGATCGGCAAACAAAGTCAGAGAACTTCCACCTTGTTCAAAAATGGCCCAGAAAAGGGTAGCAAGTGTAGTGAAATAAGTAATCACTCCCAGCTTTTTCTTTTCTTCTAAACTTACTTGACTGGCAATATATAAAAGAACACCGCCTACAATAAAAGTCACTATCCAAATTAGGTAATGCTCGTATTGATTAAATTTTACAATCAAAGCAAATAGTGGTACTGATAAAAAGGATAGGATGGTAATTTGCTGTCCTTGATTCAAGCCAAACGTTTTTTTGTAATAACTTTCTGGATTAGGTACTTCTCCTTTATTTCCAAATACATTCTCTGTGATTCCCTTGTAGAAGAAAAGCAAGCCAGCCAACATTCCGATTCCAGCAGCCATGAATCCGTAATGCCATCCGTATGCAGCAGCCAACCATGCACATAATAATGGAGCTATTGCTGCACCTAGATTTATTCCTAAATAAAAAATAGTAAATCCAGCATCTCTCCGCTCATCTTCATTTGCGTAAAGCAATCCAACCAAAGTAGAAATGTTTGGTTTAAAAAAGCCATTACCAACAATAATCAATGCCAAAGACCCAAAATAGAATATAGGTGTTTCAATGCTTAGCAGAAAGTGCCCCAAAGCCATCAAAATCCCACCAAGTATTATTGACTTTTGATATCCCAGAACTTTATCTGCCAACATTCCACCGATCAATGGGGTCATATAAACCAATGACATGTATGCAGCATATACTCCAAAAGACATCTTATCTGTAAACAACAATTGTTGCGTCATGTAAAGCGTCAAAAGTGCTCGCATTCCATAAAATGAAAAGCGTTCCCATAGCTCTGCAAAAAAGAGGTAAAAGAGTCCTTTTGGATGCCCGATGATCGTTTGTTCAGCCGCAGCTTGATTTGATTTTTTCATGCCGTATTATTTTAACGGCAAGATCATTCAAGATGAACAAGTCTATGATTGTTGTATTAAATTATTGTAACTTATTACAAATTGTGGGTATCTGATACTCAATTACAATTAGTTACAAAGTACCTTATACTCCTGATTATCAAGGCTTTTGGTGAATTCAGTAAGAAGGGTCTCATCTATAGAAATGTTGTCAGGAATAATACGAAGTCTATACATTCCTGTTCCGATAAAGTTAAACATATCTCTTCTTTCCAGCTTTTGGAGCTCATCATCGTATTTGCATATTCCGTTAATATTCTTGATGATTCTGCTTAGATATGTCTGATTGGAAAGTTCTCCTCCGTTTCCAACAAGGATCGATTGATTATTTCCTTCTCCATATTTCCTCCGGATTGCAAACTTAAGGAGATTTTTAAATTGTGTTGTTTTAGAACCAAAATCGACAATTTGGTTGTGAATTCCTTTTGATGGAACATTGAGCTTTATGATAGACCAATCTTGAAAAGATATACTCATTTCATTAGGCTTTGGCATACTTGCTAAACGTATAACCCAGGTAGTTGCTAAAACCAAGCAAATAGCTATTAATGAGGTTTTGCTAACTATTTTGATCAAATTGTTAAACAATTCAGATCGATCCCATATGTTTGGAAACACTTCTTGAAATTGAGAGATCATCATCATTGTTATTACCAAGACCGAAATAATTCCAACAACCTTCAATCCTCTATGAACAAAGGTTTTGTAAAACGAGATCATTAATAAACCGGAGAGGAAAACTGATAATAATAAATCAGGAATATTGGCAATATTTATAGAAGATTCCAGATCATGATTCAAGCCATATTTATTGAGAAGCAAGGTTAAAAGACTTACAGTCAAAATAATACCAGTGATGATTTTTACACTTTTCTCATTATTGTAAATGAACGGTGGAGCGTAGTAAAAGTAGAACAAAGAAAGAAGAAGAAATAAATTGTTGATAATCGAAAACAAGCGTTCGCCTACAACTCCAAAGCCATTATTTATATATCCAAATTCATATACCAACAATCCCCAAAGTCCAGATAAAACCCAAGTAAACATCGCAAGACTCAAAAATAGGAGCCCTTTATCAACACGTTTTTCTTTAATTCCCTCTTCGAGGATCGTTTTAAATCTACTTCTGATATTATACCAAATTGCCAACAATAGTATACCTCCAATTGCAGAGATAAATATGTGTGCTAATAAATAAAACTTGGCTAATTCCGACATTTGATTTTAATACTTACTTTCCGTAAAGTACAATTACTTTTTTGAATCCGGAATTAATTCATGGACGTAAAGCAATCTTCACTAATCTCTAACATAAATCAACGTTAATCATTGATTAAAACCACGATCAATATTTGATCTCAAGAATGATCTCTTGACCTTGATTTATGCTTTTTGAAAATATGACCTTATCGCCTTGTGACACTTTTATCTTCAATTGATCATTGTTTTTATCAATTCTGATGTCTGTACTTTCCCCAAACAAACTTAATTCCTTAAGTGAAATAAAATCCCATCCATCTGGTAGACTTGGCTTCATCTTAATTTCCCCCAAGCCCAAAGGTTCTATTCCTAGCATTCCTTCGGTAAAGATTCTGCAGTACAAGGCACTTTCTGCTGATAGATGCTTCATGTTATTTTCGGGATAGGCTTCTACCATATAAGGTACATGATCTCCCAATAATCGCTTTTGTGATAAGGCCTTTAATTTTTCAAATGCCTTTTCAGTTTCTCCCACTTTCATGATTCCTTGCAATGCATACATCGTCGCTCGGTCCCAAAAGACAGTTTGCTCTTCATCGGGATTCAACTGGACCAATATGCCATTGTCAGTCCACATTTTATTAAGAAGTGCATCAATCGTTCCTTCTTTCTTACTCGTGATTCCCATACTTAACGGAAGGCAAATCCAATGTCTCAAGTATTTATTTCCATCAAAGTATTGATAGGTGTCATTGCCACCAACCTCAGCCCCAAAATATTCAAAAATCACCTGCCCCATTTCTTTCTTTTGCTCTTTATATAATTTTGCTTGGTCAGTTTTATCAAGTTCTTCTGCCAAGCGAGAAGCGTATTTTAAACCACCATAATACAGACTAGAGGTAGAGAGATTGGCAGTACCAGTTTCAATTCGTCCTTCCATTTCATCTGATTCAGAAATGACCGCTCCACCATCATTTCGATGACTATCACACCAAGCCAAACTCCATTCGATTAATGGCCACAGTTTTTTGGCAATAGCCTTATCTCCACTAGCCAATGCATAGTGTGATGTTCCATAGGCAATCATGGCTGCATCTCCTCGATCAAGATGGGTCATTGGAAAAATTCCATCGACTTCAAACGCATACGGAATATGATGATCGTCTTCTGGAATATTTTCACCAAAGTGCACATAGGTATTATATGCTGCTTCATTGCCTCTGTCATATCCCAAATACGGAAAGAATGGGCCTGAGTATTCGACTTGATCATTGGCCCAGATGCCGATATAGTAATTGCCACCTCCTGGCGAGTGAACCAATCCCATAGAAGAATCGAAAATACTTTCTGAAGCCCTGATTTTTGAAAAATAAAACAAAGTATTGATTACTTCACTTGGTGTTTCAAGCACCAAGTGATTTTTTAAGGTTTTTAAGAATTTCTCCCGCCCTTCTTTTGCTTCTTGATGGTTAAATGCATCCGCTGATTCTCCTTCCATTGTCGCTCCATAAAAAACGGGAAAACTATAAGAATCTCCCACTTCAATCTTAACCTTCTCTTCTGCATCTCCAAAGGCTATAAAGTTATATTCTCCTTTATATCCTTTCTCATTTTTTTTCAAAACATTATTGCTTATATCTAATTCAATAATGTCATTACCCACATTTTCAAGTTCCCATTCTTCAACCAAAAATCTTTGCTCCATAGAGGGGTATAGTGTCCTAGTGATCAACATTCCTTCAACAGGTGTGTGATAAAATTTTAACTTTCCCGCAATTTCGATAGAGTCCAGTTGTCTTGGGACAATAATTTTGTTATTAAAAAAAATAGAAGGCATCACTTCATCTTCAATAACCTGCCTGTAGTATGCCCTATATTTTTTCCAGTCAGGATCATATGATTTATTGTAAGTCCTCAACTGAGGAAAGATTACATCTCTTTTTAGTTTAAGATTCCGGTCTTCATCAACTTCATAATATAAAATCGCAGAGACCTGACGTCCAGCCATCTCAATATTTTCTTGATGCGGTAATTTCTCTTCTTGTGTAAGATCCCATCGAATGGTACTTGAATCTGTAATTTTCCAGTAATCCTGATGTTGATTGTCTTGGCCATATGATGGCGATCCATAAAAGAAATAAAACGCTAACAATAAACAAATAGATGTACAATACTTCATCTAGCTAAAGTAATCAGAAGCAGTCTGTGAATTTAATTTTTTGAGAACAAAAAAGGGCTTGCAATTTTATTGCAAGCCCTTAGATTTTATTTAATGATATTTTTTTAATTAAAGCGCTTTGTTTTTATCAGTTGGCTCAATGAAGTCCCAAAGATTACCATACAAATCCTTAAATACTGCGACCTGTCCATACTCCTCTACCACCGGCCCTCTTACAAACTCAATTCCTCTGCCAACCATCTTATCATAATCCCTCTTAAAGTTATCTGTAAAAAGAAATAGGAATACTCGACCACCTGTCTGGTTTCCAATACTTGCAGCCTGCCTCTCATTAGCAGCCTTTGCAAGTAGTAAGCAAGATTCTGTGGCGCCAGGTGGTGCAACCATTACCCACCTTTTCTTTTCACTTAACTTGGTGTCCTCAAGCAAGGTAAAGTCTAATTTTTTTGTGTAGAAGTCAATAGCTTCATCATAATCTTTTACTACCAGTGCTACACTTGAAATTCTTTGCTTCATTTCTTTATATTACTTTTTTGATTTGAATTGTTTTATTATTAAATTTTATTTCATCGCCCACAGTCTTTCCTCTCATCTGCATCCCTATCGGTGAAGCAGTAGAAATGCAGTAATATACTTCCTCACCCATCTTTACCTTTCCAAGACCAATTGATATAAAATACTTCCCAGTATCTGCTGTTACAAGACTCCCGACCTTAATGATGTGATGTTCTTCTTCTGGATCAATCTCAAGAAGTTCCAGTCTCAATTGATTTGTCTTCCCTAATTGCATGCGACTTTTCTCTTCTTCCATTTGCATCATCGCCCTTCCTGTTTCATACTTATCTCCAGCACTACTCTTAGTCTCATTATTCCTAGACTCCTCAATCGACGTCAATTCAGTTCGGATTCCTTTAATCCGTTCCTCAACTAACTCAATACACTTCTTATGTAACTCTTTTTTCACTATCCTTTTTAATTTCTATCTCTTTACCTTTTTTTCTTAAATTTTAAAATCTTCTCTTTCATCAAGCCATCTGAAAAGTACTCAGCCTAAAGTCCATTGATGTTGCGTGTTCGTTTTATTGAAACTGAAATAAACTCAAGAAAGGAACACTCTCAACTGTGGACCTGTCTTCGTTAGGCAAGCCGAGTACTATCGACATTGGACTTTACCCATCTTCCCATTTTCACCATTTGCCGAAAGGCATAAAAAACAACTAGCTACTTAAGATCTTATCAATATTATTTTTACTTAAGACCTCATACTCGCTCAGGGCAAATTTTTCTACAATCTGTTTTTGAAGACTTGTTCTGATTACTAAAATGAGATGCTTTTCTCCAAGGTTATCTATCGCATATCTTACCGCTGCCGCAAATCCTTTTCCTTCGGCTTCTAGTTTGCCAACTTCATCGATGATGATGAACTTAACTTTATCATCTAGAATATGTTCCTTGATCCATCTCGAGCCAATATCAAAAGCTGCTTTAGCAATTGCAAATTTTCCAATGATCACGATCGGGTCGATATAACTTGTTAGATCAATTTCAAATGGAATTTCCGCCTTGCTCTGAAGATTCATCAACCAACGAACTTTATTTTTATCGGGACTTAAGAAGCCTCCAACATCATAGCGATTTTCAGTGCACAATTGAAGAGAAGTAGTTTTGCCGCTCTGGATCTCCTCACTTAATATGTATATCAATGATTGTCTGTTTTAAAATATAAGGAATAAACGATAGTCCGAGTTAAAAACTCTTTCCAACGTTTAAGATAAGAAAACTCTTTTGCTTCTTCCCAAGCGATCTTTATGATTGATCGTAAATATGGAAACAAATCAAAGATGTGCTCAATGTCCTTAGATAAGCCCACCTTTTTCCTTGCCAGAAACTTGTTAAGTAGTTTAAGTAACAATGGTCCTATAATCACAAACCAAGCTATTAAGATTAGTAAGGTGCGTATGAATATGTATAATCCTTGTTGCATATTACTCGTAACACTACCATACATAACCAAGCCCGTCAAGATGATAAAGAGAGTAAGCACCATAAATCTTCTGCGCTTCTTTTTCTGAGGAGTTGAATGGCTTTCCGATTTGCTTACAATTAAATCAATGTTCTTTATGTTGTCTTCGTTTTTTATAAACTTGATTAAGTATAAAATGATGTAGGCAATAAATATGCTGCCGATAAAATAGATGCTAGTATAAATAATAATTAGAAAGGTAGAGGATGAGATGCTATTTATGAACCCCATCTTTTTTACAATCCACGTTCCTGTTTCATTTATTGCCTCCCAAAAAGTCGTGCCAAACAAAACAGTTAAAGTAAGCAGTCTTTGGAAAGCAGATTCAAGAATAGCCACGATGCAAAAAAGAAAAACAGCGACACGATATGGAAATAGTTTGTAAATTAGAATTCCACTTACTGCTTGAAAAGTGACCGCGACGTAAGCCGTTATACTAGAGTGGGGCGCAACCATTCCTTTTACGATCAGAACTAAAATTAATGATGCCGTAACAGTCTTTCTTTTTGATAATGAATTCTCTGAATCAGAATAGTAGCAAAGTAAACTGATGATAATGACCGAAATGCCACTAAGGATTAATCCAGAAAACGGAATTTTAAAAGCATGGAATAGTCCACCCAAGCCTGATTCTGAAAGTGCCCACAATGCAGTAAGTCGTTGAATGGCTAAAGCGTTTTTCTCGCTATTCGATGTATTCATTTATTTTTTCCTCATACCGGCTTTGGTAGCATTGATCATTTGTGGAGTGATGTTGATTTCAAGCACCTTACTTTTTGTTAAGTATTTTGAAACTGAAAACCCATACTTATCCAGCTGCCGAGCAAGACTTATTGCTTCATCAGTAGATTCAATGTCAAAGAGGATCATTTCATCAAGGATTGGATTGTCTTTAATGGAGTCGGCAATTAAAATATCTATGCCCAAGCAAAAAGAAAGATCGCCTAAAAATTGATTGGTTGTTGATATATGTTTCATGTCTGCAAAAGAGGGCGTGTCATTTCGCTGAGTTTGGTTTGCGTTACATCTTGTTTGGTCTTGAAAGTAAGGATCGCGTTTTTTGAAATGCTTTTTTAGTAATTCCTCATTTATTTCCGTAATAATAAACCTTGGTATATCCTTTATTCTTTCATTGATTGAAAGGACCCCCGCCTTTTCCATATTAAGCATGATGGCCTGAGAAATCATTTCAGGATCTTTGGTTTTACCTTTGTATGTATCATTGATAAATACATAATTTGATAATGACTTGTTTATGTCATTGATGATCACCTTTGAGCTGACTCCATTACAATTAATTTTTTGGTAATCACACAGACAAACTTTTACTGCATCGGCAACTTTAAGATCTGTAAACTCAATAAGACCATCCGGATTGATGACGCCTTTGTTAGGAATCAAATAAGCTGCTCCACCTCCAAAAGTTCTCGTTTTAAATTCAACTTTAAAATCTGTATTTATAGGTTCTGGCTCACCAGATCCACATCCTGCAATCAGAAGGAATGAAGAAATAAGGACGATTCCTTTGATTACTAGACTTTTACTTAAGTTTCCTTTGTATAGATTCATATTTAACCTGTTTAGGCTCATAATTAACCTAAATCTATTAATAAGTTCCTGAAATTTCATTAGTCAGAGTTAAAAATCTAATTAACTTTGGCACACCAAAAACTTGAAAAATGATAGAAAGCACAGACTGCGCCATCCAAAGTGTTTCCGTACACCATGTGGCTGTAAACGTTGATGATGTGGGAGTAGATTATTCTACCAATCCAGTTGCTGTTGGCTCAGATATCTTACACGGGCATTTACTTCAGTATTTTCTAGGCTCTTTCAAAACGCCTGAGTTTTTCAATTTCAAAATGCCCGATGATAGTTTAGATGCTAATCCAATGGGTAGCCTTGCCGAACAAATATTCAACAACCCAAACGACATACACGAGCTTTCTAAGAGGATTGCCGATTTGTTATACATGAAGTCCAATCATCCGAAAATTAAATCTGGTGATTTAATCGTTACCTATTTCGATGACATCTTAATTGATGACGAGATGGTATCAGGTATCGGTATTTATAAAAATGAAGAAAAGGATTCATTCTTAAAGTTTGTCAAGCGTGGAGCAGATTACGATATTAAATTAGATCACGGTATTGCTGTCAATAGAATCCAAAAAGCATGCTTAATCCTTAACACAGAAAAGGAAGATGGATTTAAAGTATGCCTGATTGACAAAAATGCCAAAGAAGGTGATGCCGCTTACTGGAAAACTGAATTCTTGAGTTTGGTAAACAGGGTAGATAACTTCCACATCACGAGAGATACCATTCAAGCAACAAAATCTTTCATCGATGAGAAACTAAAGTTAGAGGCTAATGTCGGAAAAGCTGATGAAGCTGCCATCTTAAACAAAGCACAGGAATACTTCAAGTCTCTTGAAAGATTCAATGAAGCTGAATATGAGAACTCACTGTTTGAAGATGACAACAGAAAACTTGAATTTCAAAATTATAAAAGAGAATACGAGGAAACCCGCAATGTAGAGTTACCAGATCAATTTGATATTTCTCAACCGGCCGTAAGAACTCAATCTAGTGTATTTAAATCTGTAATTAAGCTAGATAGAAACTTTCATATCTACGTTCATGGTGACCGTACTAAAATAATGAGAGGTATCGATGAGGAGAGTGGAAAGAAATTTTATAAGTTGTATTATGATGTAGAAGCTTAATGGTTAAAAAAAAAACACCTTTTCTTAGTATTTGAATTTAAAAGATTAACATAAAAAGCCTGTCTGTTTTCAGACAGGCTTTTTTAATGTTAAGTCTTAAGTACAGACAAGCATATTCACGTTTGTTGGATTCATGATACCCTCAATTGTTTCTTTAAGTCGGTGCGTCAATTAAGTGTATTCGATAATTATTTTTATTGAATGTCACTTTCCATTTCTCTCTTCTCTTATAATAGTATGAGAAATTATTGTCTGACAACTCATTCCTAAGGTAAGACATTAACAATAAAACTATTATCATGAGAACTATGAAGTTTTTTTCATCTATGTTATTTCTATTCTTTCTAATATCAATGATCAGCTGTGAAAAAGAAAGAATCGATGAGACCTCCGAACCAACAATTTCTTCGACGTCTTCAAGGAGTTTAAGCTCTTCTGACGAAATAAGAGAAGTATTTGGTGAGACCTTGGTTGCATCATTAGTAGCTGAGCCCGCACTTGGTGAATTTCTTTCCGGTGCTATTAGGAAAATGCAAAAGACTGATTACGAAGTAATATATTTAGCTGAAAAAGATAAATTGATTACTGATGTAAAGACCTTTGCCGATATCATGAAAGAAAATGCTGATGCTTCAGTATTTCAAACTTATGGGCAAGACTTTTTTCATACCAATGGAAAAATTGATCCATTGTTGTCAATTTCATTACCAGATTTGGATAAAAGATCATTGATGCGATGGGATGGAGTTATAATTCCTGATGTTGCAACAATTTATGACAATGAACTTGACAAATTTAGATTGTTTTCTGAAAATGGAACTTCATCTTTAATTGTGATGACAAATGATGATACACTTGAGGCATTACTTAATAAAGTCACTTTGTCTATTATGGATGCAGAAGGATATTATTTAGTAAAGCCTAATTTACAACTGTATGATAGTGATTTATCATTATTTGATTTTATGCCTAGACTACCAAGAGTAGATGGTACAACTTTAGGAGCAGGAGGACCAACTGCTAACGGAATTAATCCTTGCGAGGAAATTCTTTTGGAGGCAACAGTATCTTTTACTCAGTATGAAATTACTGGTGAGCAATACTATTTAGCACAACACAATACATTGATTGAGCAATATCAAGAGTGTATTGGAATTATTACAGGAGGAGGTGAAGGAGGAGGACCTACAGGCGGAACACCAGCAAACTGCGATAAATTTGATTTATGTGAAAGAGATTGTCCACTTGAAACGGCTGCAGAAACATTGGTTGACTTTAAGATTAATGATTGGGGAGTATTTACTTCAATCAGAAATCAACCGTTTGAAAATAGATATAAATTCCATGCTGATATTGCCTATGGTGTTGTTGCGGGCTCAAATGCTTTTGGAGAAACTGCTCAGATGGTAACAAGTTCATACAGAAAAAGGGACCTCTTAAATTGTAGTAATAATCCGTGTGTAGGAAAATTTAAAACGCAAGACTATGAAATTTGGAGAGATTGGCAATTAACTGAATTAGCAGAGCCATACCACGTACAATGGTCTGAAGTTGACAATACCCAAACTAAATTTTCTATTAAACTTCCATTCAAAGTTAAATTTAAGGCTAAAGACCCAACGGGAACAATTACAACGGAATATGAAGTTGGTATTGAACCTTCAATTACTATAGAGGGAGATAAAACAGTTTTGCTTGGTGATCAAAGAATATTTTATTGTGACCCTATTATGCAAGAAGAGGATACAGGATCTATAACATTTAGATGTAATTAATTTTTTTTATTAAACTTAAAGCCGAGATGATAATATTTTCATCTCGGCTTTTTATTCTTTCGAATATAAATTTCACAGCTCATTAATGTGGGCCAGAAATAATATAAGCCCAAAATATTGTAGATCCCATTTTATAGATACATCTCCTCAATCTCTTTCTTGAAATCCTCATGTATCTTTTTCCTTATCGGCTTCATTGTATTAGACAATTGGCCAGCCTCAACACTCCATGGCTCATGCATTAAATAAAAATCTCTGATCTTTTTATGCTTAGGCAAATGTTCATTCCATTCCGCCAATTCTTGCTGCATTTTTTCTTTCACTTTAATATTCAAGACCATATATTGAGGACTCGTCCAATGAATGCCTTCTTGCACAGCCCAAGTTTTTAAGGCTGGAAAGTTAGGGTAGATGAGTGCTGATACAAACTGCTTTTGAAAACCAATCACCAATAAGTTTTCAATTAAATCAGATTGACTAAAATGACTCTCTAGTTCTTGAGGAGCAATATACTTTCCAGATGAAGTCTTGAAAATATCTTTCTGCCGATCGGTAATCATTAAAAACCCTTTATTAAATCGACCAACATCACCTGTGTTTAACCAGCCATCATTAGTAAGTACCTTGGCGGTTTCCTCGGGCCGTTTATAATAGCCTTGCATAATATTGGGTCCTTTAACCCAGATTACTCCAGTTCCATTTTCATCTTGATCTTTGATATCTATCTGAACATTAGGCAAGGGTAGTCCTACGGTTCCAAATCTATTCATTCCCGGCTCAAATCGATTAAAGCTGATTCCTGGAGAGGTTTCTGTCATTCCATAACCCTCTCTCACTTTGATGCCTGCTGCATAAAATGCTTTTGCGATTTCTGGCCGTAAGTGTGCTGCACCAACCATAATTGCTTCCAAGTTATTACCCAGTCTTCTTCTGAATTTTCCGAGTAAAAATAAACGAATAAATCGTATCTGAAGATACTTGATTGGATTGAAGCCTCTATAGGGTTTGTATTTATAGGTAACTTTAGTTGCCCACTTAAATACCTTCTTTCCCAACCATTTTCTAGAGTTAAATTCCTCTACCACTTTGTCATACATTCTTTCCAAAATACGAGGAACTGCTGTAAAGTAATGTGGTCTTATTTTAGGAAGAGCTTCCATTAAATTTTGTGGCTTCTCAATAAAGTAGATCTGACAGCCCAATGCCAACATGCAATACAAACTTGATCTCTCAAAAATATGACTGAATGGTAAGAAGCTCAGAATTCTATGATCCTCTTTTATTGGTAGAAGTAAGGTGACAGCTTGTACATTACTCATGATATTGAAATGAGAAAGCATAACTCCTTTTGGAATGCCTGTAGTTCCACTTGTGTAAATGATGGTCGAGGTATCAGTTTCTTTAATCTTTATTGTAAATTCTTTATAAACCTCATAACTCATTTTAGCCTGAGGGTTTAGTGTCTCTGTATTATAGCTGGTTACATTTTCAAGAACGCTTCGATGTTTTTCTAAGAACTCTGAATTTTGATAAAAGAAAAAGCGACTGGCTGTTTCATTAAAAACAGTTTCTAATTTATCCGTTGCAAGGGTGCTATGAGCCATCACCACAATTCCTCCCATTGCTTGAATGGCAAGATCGATTAGTAGCCATTCCACGCTTGCACTCTCCGGCATGAGTACCACCATCTCACCCTGGGTAAGATTTTGGTCAACTAAAAACTGAGTGTAACTTAGATATTTCTGAACAATCTTTTTTCCACTCCAACCTTCGTAACTGCTCCCCATCTTATTGAATAGCAAGGACCTATCCGATGAAAGTAATTTTTCAATGTGGAGTAAATCAAACGTTCGATTGAACCTCATACCACTTCTGCTTTTTGCCAGCCAATGGCCGCCTCATTCAAGCGCTTGTATATGAACTCATGGTATTCAGGAAAGGTGGGTAAATTATTATGACCGCCACCATGGATGACCGTAATCTTGATGTCATCTTGACGAAGCTTCTTCAATTTCAAACTATTCTTAAGTGGGATCAAGCGATCTTTATTTCCATGAAGAATATGAATAGGAGCTTCAACCTTTTTTATAAACTGATCTGTCCTAATCTGGTATCTTAAAATAATTCTAAGTGGAAGTATAAATGCATAACGCTTAATGTGATGGTAAAAGCTATAATATGGAGAATCTAAAATTAACATTCTAGGATTATTCCAAGATGCAATTCTAGTAGCAATTCCACTACCTAGTGATCGGCCATAAATAACAATGTCATCCTCATTATAAGTTTTCATTAGATACTTATAAATAGTTTGGCTATCTGAATATAATTTTGCCTCAGTTCGCTTTCCTTTCGATTTACCAAAACCACGGTAGTCCATCACGAAGAAATCATATCCATTTCCCATAAAGTCTCTTGAGAACTTTGCCCATCCTTTGATACTTCTAGAGTTGCCTTTAAAGTAATAAACAACTCCTCGACTATTTGGTACTTTAAAGTGAAGGCTATTTACAGATCCTCCATCCTCCATTTCAAAGGTCTTTTCCTCAAATAGAAAAGGGTAGTCATACTTGAAATTTGAAGGTAAAACTTCTGGTCTAAAGAAGAAGTAGTGCTGGAATATATAGATGAGAATGGTGATTCCCACATATACTGATAAAACAATAATTGCTATATAAATTCCAGCTGCCATAAGGATAAAGACTGTTGATTATCCTAATTTAACAATAATTCGCTTATTCTCTTTTGATATGATTCAAAACGTCGAAGATTTCCATGTTCGGCTCCTTCAACTAGAAAATGGGTTTTGGCATAACCCAATAGCCCTTCGCTACAAGCCAGAATAGTCAATTCATCAAATTCAGACCGTATTATATGGATATCTGACTTACTTTTCTCTAACCACTGATCCACTGCAAATCGATCATAAAGGCTTTTACAGATAGGAGCTCCCCAAAATTTGTGCTTTATTAACAAGCCCATGTTTCCGAGTGGGGTTTCTAAAATGACCTTATTCACCTTATGCTTGCTTGATAAATAAGAAGCAGGGATGGTGCCTATAGAGCGACCTACAATAATGATATTCGCTGGTTCATATCTATCAGTTGCCCACTCATAGATCTTGTCAGCAGTAGCATATAAATTGGCCTCTGTATGTTGGCCAGTTGATTTACCAAAGCCAGGATAATCGCACATGACAACATCATAACCATTACGATGAAAATCAAGTGACATATGCCCCCAGGCTTGCAGATTTTCAGAGTTACCGTGGAGAAAAACGATCAAGCCTTTAGATGATCCCTCATCGTCAACTTGCTTTGTCTTAGAGTATATTGTTGAAATTGAATCACCAGTCTCCAAAGTCAAGAAACTTTCTTCAAATTCAAACTTGAATTCGAAGGGCTCGTCAACATCCATTCCTCTAGGAACAAAGGCAATGCGATCTATGTTATAGCACACGAAGATACCTGTTCCGATATAGAGGATAGGTATAATAAGTAGTACAAGCAAAACCTTCTTTTTATTCATTTGTTTAATCTTTACAAAAATGCACTTTATGGAGCACTTATCTGCAGACTATTGGGAAACACGTTGGAAAAATAATCAAACCGGCTGGGATATAGGATATGTTTCTCCTCCCTTAAAGGCCTATTTCGACCAACTGGACTCTAAGCAATATAAAATTCTCATTCCTGGGGCAGGAAATGCTCATGAAGCAGAATATCTATTCAATCAAGGCTTTACAAATGTATATGTAGTTGATTTCTCGCAATCTGCGATCAATAACTTCTTAAACAGAATTCCAAATTTTCCGAAGGAGCAAGCCATTGTCACAGACTTCTTCAAGCTAGAAGAATCCAACTTTGATTTCATTGTCGAACAAACATTTTTTTGTGCATTGAATCCTGACTTGCGAGAAGACTACCTTGATAAAATGAAGTCCTTGCTGAATCCAGGCGGGAAACTTGTGGGTTTATTATTTCATTTACCAGAAAAGAAAGATGGACCACCGTATGGAGGAGAGCGTGCGGTTTATCTTAAGCAGTTCGCTACGCGCTTTAAGATTAATGAGATGGACTTTGCTGAAAACTCAATTAAGCCTAGACTAGGGAATGAATTGTTTTTTGAGGTAGAAAGACTTAATTAGAAAATATAATTGTACAGCGATAACATTTGAAAATGGTGTTCTTAAAAATAGTAAAGGGCAGGTATTTTAAAACCCGCCCTTTATTATCTGTATAATTTTATTTTACTAATGTTGAATCGTAATTTTTTGTGAGGACTTGAATCCTTTGCCTTCTGCACTTAAAAAGTATTCCCCATTTGGAATTTTTGATAAATCTAACGCTATAGGTAATTGAACATTATTTTTTACAATTAGTGTTTGGCCTAGTACATTGGTTAATCTCATCTGAACAGAATTATTCTTATCAAGATCTTTGATGTCGATATTAATAAATTCTGAAGTTGGATTTGGGGATACGTTCATTTTCAACTGACTACTAATGTCATTGGTACTACTTACGTCACTTGGGCTGGCAATCATTAGTGAATTCTGGATTCTATTTGTGTACCAAATATTCCCATCAGGGCCTACTTTAATACCAGTCAAACCTTCTGAGTTGGTAGGAATTCTTCCCATCTCAGCAAAGCCATTTTCCATATCATACATAATGATGTCCCCAGTAGCATAATCACCCACCAATAATCGTCCTTCAAAAATTTCAATTCCACATGGTCTATCTAGTCCTTCAGTTATAATCGTTTCTATAGTGAAATTTCCAATAGTGGAATGTTCAGCTAGTGGTTCATTAAGCTCAGCTAGAGGAAGTGATATAGTTCCAGAATTTATCTCAAGTCGCATCACTCTGTCATTGCCGTTGTCTACAAAATATAACCAACCCGATTCTTTGTCTACAATCATATGGTTAGGGATGTTACCATCAGCATCAATGCCAATATCTGAAAAACGACGAATAATTCCATCACTATGATCGTCTGCTCCTGGACCATGATCTTCTACAAAATCATATCGTACAATATCTTTATTCCAATCATCATATACCCAGAAAACATTATCCACTTCATGAGCTATACCCATTCCAAAAGGACTGCCATGTAACATATCTAAATGACTTCCATTTCCACCTGAAGGTTGTGCATATATTTCAGGATCACTAGACCAAAGAGTTGGACCTGTAAAAGTTCCACCTGAATGATTTGCATCTTGTACTCCTGGTGAACTTGCAAAATTGTAATTATCAGAACTGAAAGCAATAGCTGTAGGCAAAGACATAAAGTGCCATGCATTACCATCCACTTGTCTTAAATATTCTGATGATTCTATTTCTGTTGCTCTTGAGATCTTTACGGTACTTCCTCCTTCGTTCTCAGTTCTTTGATTAATAACCCAAAGTTCATTTTTACCAAGAATAGGAAAGAAATCTAAATCGGTAGGGCTATTCAATAGACCAGAAGCACCTTCAACTTCTCTTATTTCAGGAATTGTTGTTAGAAATTCATCCATTTTATTCGGAACAATTACTTTGTCAAATATTTCTGAATCAATTGTTAAACTATTATTAGTTGCGTCCTCGTCTACTTCATTATTTACACTTTCTATTCTTATTTCTAAATTGTAAATACCAGGCGAATTTGGAATCCAGTCATTTTCAAATTGAAAATCATAGCTTTCAAATGAAGGAATATTAAGTCCGCTTATTGTTTCATTGGTAAAGTCGCTACCATCAATAGAGTATCCGATTTCAAGTTCTGTTATTGGATTTACTCCATTATTAAAAATCGAACCTAGTATTGGATAATTTGTATCAACTTCTCCAAATTTAGTACTCAATAAGTTTTCTAATTTAGCATCAAGCATGTTGGGGATTAATACAGTTACATTATCTATAGCCAGACCATACAACCATCCACCCGCATCACTATATCTAAAAGCGATGTTAATGCTATTGCCAGCATATTCTGCCAAATTCACCTTGTGAGTTGTCCAACCAGCTTCACCTGAAAGATCTAGAAGTACTTCGTAATTTTCTCCATCAGTAGATATTTCAATAGTTGCATTCTCTTGTACTCCTCCATATAAGTTATCAAGATAAACTGCGTCAAATTGTAGGATTGCGAGGCCCGATATATCTATATCAATAGATGGTGAAATGAATAAATCATTACTTTTGTCGCAGTTACACTGATCATCATTTGTATAAGCAAAATTAATAGAACCATTTGATGGAATTGGAAAATATCCACTTGATGCCTGGGCGTCAGATCCAATCAGCCAACCTCCGTCACTAGCTTCAGTTTCAATTGTCCAATCAGTTGTTGCTCCAGTTTCGAAATTTTCTTCAAAAAGGATTTGGGCATTGGCATATCCAATCGTGAACAATAAAACTATAGTGGTGTAAATTATTTTCATCTAATCTTTTATTGAGAAATTTTATTTGAATTGTAAATAGCTTTAATGGGCAAAAGGTACAATAACTTAAGATTTCTATTTGCGGCGAATCTGATATAATCAACGTTTTATGTAAGCCCTAGGACATAAATACTATCCTTATTGGTTTTGCAAGAGACTATGTTTTTAACAAGTTATATTCGTAATAATATACAATAATCAAATCTTTTTAAATTTATTACTTTGTACAAAATGAATGCTATAAAATTTATTCTTTCAATGTTGTCCGTCGTATTACTTTTTACATCATGTGACAAAGATGTGGAGGATGTAATACCTACAGTGGATCCTACTGGTTCAATTACTGGAATTGTCGTTCATCATGATGACGTTATCCCAAATTCAACAGTTTATTTGAAATTTAATGCAACTGAATTTCCCGGCACAGATGTATCAGTTTATGACCAGCAAGTAGTGGCAAGTGATCCAAATGCAAGTTATGAATTTACAGGTTTGGCTAAAGGGACTTACTATCTTTTTGCAGAAGGCTTTGATGATGCTTGTTCGTGTGATGTAATAGGCGGTATCCCAGTAATATTAGAAAGTGATGACCAGATGTTTGAAACAAATGTGCCAGTAACAGAGTAATGCGTTTAACTAAAAATATTATTCTCCTTTATATATTTTCTTTCTACTCTTCAGAATGTATCACCCAAAATACCTTTCAAAGAACATTTGGACATGAAAGAGGTAGTCAAGCCAACACAGTATTTAAAGACAGTGCTGGTGATTATATAATTGCAGGTTGGTATGATGTAGAATCACTTTTTTCGGCTGAATTTTATTTGGCTAAACTAGATTCAAATGCCGATACTATTTGGACGCGTAGTTATGGTTCAGCAATCGATACCACAGCTAATTTTGCTTTAAAAGTGAATGGCAGCGGGAATGAAGGATATCATGCAATTCAAACTGCGGATAATGGTTATGCCTTTGTAGGTGAACGACATGATGGCTCACAAAACCCATCTGATGTATATCTTGTAAAAACCGATAACGATGGGATGCTAGAATGGGCTAGAGTTTATGGAAGTTTTGATAATGAGTATGGTCTTTCAGTTCAGCAAACAGATGATGGAGGCTATGCAATAGGTGGATTTACAGAGAGTTACGGTGCAGGAGGAAGAGATATGTATTTAATGAAAGTAGCACCACTAGGTGGAATTGAATGGACACGAACTTATGGAAGTTCGACTATCGATGCAGCTAATCAAATGCGACAAACAGACGATGGTGGTTTTATATTAGTCGGTTATACATTTGGTTTTGGTGAAGGTAGTTCTGATATGTATGTCGTTAAAACAAATTCAGAAGGGAACATTGAATGGGAAAACACCTATGGTGGGCAATTGAACGATATTGGTCACGCCGTAACACTTACTGCTGATGGCGGCTACTTAATTGCAGGTGAATCTGAAAGTTTTGGTACACTTGGCACTGATGTTTATCTGCTTAAACTAAATGCTAGCGGAGGACTAGAGTGGTCAAGAACCTATGGTGGAGAGGAGCAGGATGCAGCTAAATCTGTTCAACAAACAAATGATGATGGTTATATCATTGCAGGACACACAAGAAGTTTTGGGCAAGGCAATGAAGATTTTTATATGATTAAAATTGACGATCAAGGAAACCACATTTGGTCTAAGACCTTTGGAGGACCTGAAGATGATGCGGCTAGATCCATTGAACAAACTGATAATTCTGGATTCATTATGACTGGATATACTCGTAGTTTTGGAGAAGATAACTTGGATGTATATTTGATAAAAACAGACAGTTTGGGCAATAGTGGATGTGATCAATCTGCCCCTGCAACCCAAGAAGGTAATCCAGCTACTGTAGTCAATCAAAGTAATTCTATCTTAGGTGATGGTGGCCAATTAAAAGCTGCTCCTAATTTGACCGGATTCACCAATACAAAATCGTCAAATCCATGTGACATAATAAGCTCTGTCAGTGAGCACTCAGATATATTAAATACATCAAGCTTTGTCATTTTTCCAAATCCTGTAAATCAGCTACTCACCATATCATACAATAATGAGGACTATGGCATGATTGAAAATGTATTAGTTTATGACATGTTAGGACAAGTAATTTTCTCACATATTTGGAATGGGGTCGCAACTCAAACCATCGATATTTCTGATTGTAAAGCTGGCGCATATTTCATCAAAATAATAAGTACAAGTAAAGAGTATTCTCATAAGATAATTAAGTATTAATGTTGTTGAATAAAATCGTATTTATTGGCTCAGTTGTGACTTTACTTTTGGTGATTACTTCTTGTAGGAATGATGCGCCTAATTTGGATTTAAAAGGATATCCATCAGCAATCAGCGAAATCATGTTAAACAAATGTGCAACTGCAGGCTGTCATAATGATATAAGTAAAGTTGCTGCAGGAGGACTTTCATTATCAAGTTGGGAAAAACTGTTTGAAGGTAGTAGGGGCGGATCATCTGTGGTGCCTTTCCGCCCAGATTTAAGTTTTCTAATGTATTTTATAAATACTGATCCAGAACAAGGTGTCAGTCTAGCGCCCACAATGCCTATTAATGCTCCTCCATTAAGCCAAGAGGAATATGTAGCGATTAGAGATTGGATATCAGAAGGTGCCCCAAATGTAGATGGCGAAATAATATTTGAAGATGATAATGAAAGACGAAAATTCTATGTTACCAATCAGGGTTGTGACTTAGTTTCTGTTTTTGATATAAATACTGGGACCTTAATGCGTTATATAGATGTAGGAAATAAATCAGAAATTGAATCGCCTCATCAAGTCAAAGTATCCCATGATAGAAAATATTGGTATACTGTCTTTTTCTCTGGTTCTGTCTTTCAAAAGTTTGATGCAATAAATGATCAGTTACTTGACGAGGTTGAAATCGGAGTAGGTAGTTGGAATACATTTAGAATCTCTGAAGATGACAGATATGCTTATATTATTAATTGGGCGGCCAACGGATCTATTGCAGTTGTAGATTTGGAACAAATGGAATTAATTACTACAATTTCTGGCAATGGAATACTAGAATTTCCACATGGATCGATGATTAATCCAGCAGGCGATATACTATACGTAACAGCACAGCACGGGAATTTTATTTATAAAATTGATATAGAAGATGTGCAGAATCCATCAATAGAAAAAATTGCACTCAATGATTCTTCTCCAACAACAATTTCTTGGTTAGATCCACACGAGCTAGAGTTCACTCCAGATGGTACAAAGTATTTTGTCACCTGTGAAGCATCCAATGAATTATATGTGCTGAATACAGCTGATGACAGCGTACTAGCGGTGATTCCTACAGGAGGTTTTCCTCAAGAAATAAGCATGTCTGCTGTTGAGCCATATGTTTTTATTACCTGTACAGAAGACCTTAACAGCTTCCCAGATAAAATTGGTTCTGTTCAAGTGTTTAACTACAATGATTATACATCTCTTGCAACAATCCACACAGGATTTCAACCGCATGGAATTGCGGTAGATGATGTCTCTGGACTTGTGTATGTATCCCACAGAAATGTTAGTTCTGACGGACCAGCTCCTCACCATAGTACAGAATGTGAAGGAAGAAATGGATATGTGACAATGATTGATTTGTTTAGTCTTGAAGTGGTAGAAGATTATAAAGTAGAGGTATCAGTCGATCCTTATAGTTTGTCAATACGATGATAAAAGCCTAATGAAGCGCTTTGTTTCATGATTGCTTGGAATGTGATAGTTTCAACAATACAAAAATATTACGCGATCAGCCATGAAATAGTAAACAGGCTTTCCAAAAGATTTAAAATGAAGCCAAAAGCATTTTCAAGACCTTATAAATTGAGTGTAAACAAAAAGTCTAAAAGGAAGTCTGTAGCATTGTTCTTTACCTCAAATTGTTCTTGCTAGCATTAATTAAAGCTTGTAAATGGTTGTGTTGTGATTATCTTTCTACAAGCCCAGTATAGACAACCTCTTCGTCTCCAATCGATGACCAAATTCATCTTCAATAGAATAGATGTAAGTTCCTTTGGGCAAGCCACGTAGACTTACGTGAATGATGTTTTCCCCTTCTTTCTGAAGAGGAGCGGTCTTGATTATTTTACCAATGATGTTGTACACTTTAATTTGATATTCTCCGACTGGGAAATTAGACATCTTAATGTTGAAATCACCATAGCTAGGATTTGGGAAAACATATATTCCTTGCTCTTCATTACACTCCCTTAAATATCTAAATGCTTCTCTGTACATATAGTGACTAGAAACAAATTTATCCTTATCAGTTGGGTCAACATTAATCTGAGCAACTTCCTTCTTTTCTCTGTTGTCGATGTAGTGAATCTTAGGTACAGTCACCGGAATGAATTTTTCCAATATGGCTTCCTGAATCTCTGCAGAGATTTTCTGCCAAGCACCATCGACATAAATCTGAAATCCTGTAGGGATATAAAACTCTGTGCTTTTTACAGTCATTGAATTGACATCTTCAGTAGGGAGGATAACCTTTGTAGTTCCTAGGCGCTCGTATTTTACATTAAGAGCAAAACTGACCCATAAAGCAGTTGCTCCTGTTCCTTTTAATATTTCTTGTAATTCTTCTTCTAGATATTCAACTTGGTAGGAATAAGATCCCTTGAGGTCCATCTTTCTATAAGTGGACATGCTAGAGATGTCATTAAAGATTCTTGGCTTTTCCTCAAACTCCATTCTAGCCCAGGTGTTTTTGAATACATCTTTTACAACCGCGTATTCAAAATTAAGAACGTTGCCCTTGCCATTGAAGTGGTATTCTTGAATTCCTCGCCTCCAGATATAAGCCCCAGGACCTATTTCATCTGTAAAGCTCTTGATATGGCATGGTGCCAATGCTCGATTGAGATAGTAACCCTGTGGTTGTTCAAACATTTCAAAACGAATGCTTTCAGGATTTCCGACTTCATAATAAAAGGTAGTATCCCCAACGTTGGGGTATGGCACAAAAAAACCGTCGTCTTGCCCATAAACCATGGAAACAATACAAAAAACCAATAATATGCCTAAACAACTCTTCTTCACTTCAATCTTTATAATAATAACTACAGTCGTTACTTAATAATAGCAAAGTTTAGATTAAACCTGCAATTCTAAATACGTTTTATAAAATCCTTCTGCTTGAGAAAGATTATCATGTGTCCCTTCTTGTACAATTTTCCCTTTATCCAGCACTACAATTTTATCCGCATGCTTAATGGTTGAAAAACGATGCGCAATAATAATCGCCGTCCTTCCCTCCATCGCTGCCCTGATTGCTTGACTCACTTCATTCTCCGCCTGAGCATCTAATGCTGAGGTGGGTTCGTCCAAAAGTAATAACTCTGGATCTCCGGCCAATGCTCTAGCAATTGCTAGTCTTTGTTTCTCCCCACCACTCAATAACTGCCCACGTTCACCTACCGATTGATCAAGTGCGTTCTTAAACTTTGATAATCTTGCTTGGTCCAATGCTTCCATTGCCTTCTCGCGAGAGATTCCCTCTCTACCAAACTTAATATTTTCAAAAATAGTATCATTAAAGATGAAAGGTTGCTGGGTAACCATGGCAATTTGCTTTCTCCATGAACCAGTCGATAAATCTAATAGATTCTTTCCATCGATTAATATTTGCCCTGAGCTCGGATTATAGAACTTTAATAGCAAGTTCAACATACTCGTTTTACCTGATCCTGAGGCACCTACAAAGGCCACATTCTCCCCTTGGTTGATGGTCAGCTTTATGCCATCTAATGCTTTTTCAGCAGAAGCCAATACTTTGGGGCTATTTGAAGGCCCTTCACTAGAAGAACCAGTATTTAAAGAAGTAACATTTAAGGAACTATGATTTTCTTCTGGATAACTAAAGTCAACATTCTGAAATTGAATTTGCTCATTGATTGTGTCAAACGCCATTCCATTGTCTTCTTTTCCCTCCTCAGCCAAACTTGAAAATTCAATAATACGCTCGTAAGCAGCTTGACCTTTTTTGTAATTATAAAAGGCTGATGAAAATGATTTTGACGGTTCAATGATTTGGTAGAAGGCAAAAATAAATGCAAAAAAGGTTTCCGCACTAAAACTCCCTTGAAATACTTTGAATGAACCATAGTATAGTAGAACTGCAACAACCAATATTCCTAAAAATTCAGAAGTCGGTCCAGCCAAATCTTTTCTCCGCAACATCTTTACCGTCCTTGCATAAAAGCTTTTATTCTCAGTTTCAAATTTTTCAATCCATCGATCTTGCACGTTGAAAGATCTGACGTTATCCATTCCAGTGACTGTCTCGTCAATATTAGAAGTCATGGCTGACAATGTTTCCTGTATGCCCTTTGATTCCTTTTTTAAGGTCTTTGAAATTGAGCCAATGATAACAATAGTAAAGATCATCAACACAAAAACAAACAAAGTAAGATTAGGTGAGATGTATAGCATGAAGGCCAGACTGCCTATGATCGTCAATGGTGCTTTTATAAAAGCATCCAATACTTGAAGGATGCTCCATTCTACCTCTTGTGCATCGGAAGTCAACCGGGTAATGATGTCTCCGCGTTTGTGTGTCTTTAACTGATGCATCGGAATATTGATCAAGTGCCTGAACATGCTTGACCTTAGGTCTTTGACAATTCCGTTTCTTGCAGGATTGATAAAAAACAGCGACAAGTACCTAAATAGATTCTTTAACAAGAAGATGATGACAATACCGATACAGATATACATCAAGGCATCAAGTCGATCGTATTGTGCAATGAAATTATTGAAGGTGTATTCAAGCCACTCGGCTCCTTGCCAGACGCTCACTGGTTTATCATAAACCTTGGTTTCATCGTTGAATAGAACTTGAAAAAACGGAATAATCATAGGAATGCTGATGACTGTAAATACAGCCAAAAGAATCTGAGAAACTATGTTAGCAAAAACATACTTCTTGTATGGACCTAGGTGTCGAAGAAGTTTTATTAGATCTGCCATGAAGCTACAACGGAATTATTCCTTGGTTTCTGGCTCTTCGAGAACAAAAGTTTCCAAAAAGCTTGTATCGTAGTTTCCTGATTGAAATCTTTCATCGTCCATCAAAGCTCTGTGGAAAGGAATGGTAGTTTTAATCCCCTCTACGATAAATTCATCCAAAGCACGTCTCATCTTTTTGATGCAGTCTTCTCTTGTCTCTGCCTTACAGATAACTTTTGCAATAAGTGAATCGTAATATGGTGGAACAGTATATCCAGCATATACATGTGTATCGACTCTGACTCCATGTCCTTTTGGACTATGGAAGGAGGTAATTTTTCCAGGATTAGGACGGAATCCATTGTAAGGATCTTCCGCATTTATTCTAGCTTCCATTGCATGCATTCTTGGAAGGTAATTTTTACCTGATAACTCTTCTCCAGCGGCAACTTTTATTTGTTCTTTGATAAGGTCACGGTCGATCACTTCTTCTGTAACAGGGTGTTCTACCTGTATACGGGTGTTCATCTCCATGAAATAAAAATTCTTGTGCTTATCTACAAGGAATTCGACGGTGCCGACTCCTTCGTAATTGATGGATTTACCTGCAGCAATAGCAGCTTCACCCATTTCTTTTCTTAGTTTTTTGGAAAGTACAGTAGAAGGACATTCTTCTAGTAACTTTTGGTGTCTTCTCTGAATGGTACAATCTCTTTCTGATAAGTGAACCACATTTCCATGTTGGTCACCGATAATCTGAAATTCTACATGGCGTGGATTTTCAATAAACTTCTCCATGTAAAGACCATCGTTGGCAAATGAGGCTTTAGCTTCTTTTTTAGCACTATCCCATGCATCTTGAAATTCTTCGTCTGCCCAGATTACTCTCATTCCTTTTCCACCACCACCGGCAGTTGCTTTGATGATGACAGGATATCCCATCTCATTAGCGATCTTGATTCCTGAAGCAACATTTTTTAACAAGCCGTCTGATCCAGGAATTACTGGAACACCTGCTTTGATCATCGTTTCTTTAGCAGTAATTTTATCTCCCATAGAGTTAATCATGGCAGCTGTTGGTCCTAAGAATTTCACTCCATATTCTTCTGCTACTTCCGCAAATGATGCATTCTCTGAAAGAAATCCATAACCTGGGTGAATAGCATCAGCATTGGTGATTTCTACCGCTGCCATAATTTTAGGAATACTTAGATATGATTCTGCAGAACTGGCTGGGCCGATTTTAACTGCTTCATCAGCAAATCTTACATGAAGACTCTCAGAGTCAGCAGTAGAATAGATGGCTACAGTTTTAATGCCCATCTCTTTGCATGTACGTATAACACGTAAGGCAATTTCACCACGGTTGGCAATTAGTATTTTTTTAAACATAGGTCGGTCTTAAATAGGAATTTACCCAGCTGGGTCTACAAGAAATAAAGGTGTATCGTACTCAACTGGTTGAGCATCTTCAACAAGAACCTTTACAATCTTTCCACTCACTTCACTTTCTATTTCGTTAAACAACTTCATTGCTTCAACGATACAAACGATATCTCCATTTCCTACAACATCTCCAACTTTCAAAAAAGGTGGTTTGTCGGGAGAAGCTGATCTATAAAAAGTACCAATTATTGGTGATTTGATTTCTATCAAATTACTAGCTGCTTCTGGAGCTGCTTCACCAGCACCACTTGCTGCTGTTTCAGTCACTTGAATAGGTGCTGCTTGTATAGCTGGCTGTGCTATCGGAGCCGAAGCCATTGTAACAACAGGTGCACTCATCACTCTTCCAGACTTTTCAAAATTCTTGGTCTTGATTGATAATTCAATACCTTCATTTTTCATTTTGAATTCTGTAAGGTCAGAATCTGTCACTAACTTTATTAAGTCTTTTATTTCTTTAAAAGTCATTTCTTATCCTTTTGATCTTTCTATATAATTACCTGTCGCCGTTTCGATTTTTACCTTATCTCCTTCATTAATAAAGATTGGTACCTTAATCTGAGCTCCAGTTTCTATTGTTGCTGGTTTAGATGCATTTGTTGCTGTGTTACCTTTTTGTCCAGGTTCAGTATATGTAATTTCTACAACTGAATACTGAGGCAAGTCAACAGTCAATGGTCTATCTTCTTCTGCATGGTAAAGGATTTCTACTGTAATCCCTTCCTTCATATATTGTGAGTTGTCTATAAAATCCTCTTGGATAAATATCTGCTCATATGTTTCATTATTCATAAAATGGAACCCTTCGGTATCCTTATAAAGATATTGAAAATTTCTTCTTTCAACTCTTACTATGTCAATTTTATGGCTAGATGGAAATGTATTATCAATAACCTTTCCATTTGTCATACTTTTCAACTTGGTACGCACAAAAGCAGGACCCTTTCCAGGTTTAACATGTAAAAACTCAATTACTGAATAAACATCATGTTTATAGTTGATACAAAGTCCATTTCTGATTTCAGATGTATTTGCCATAGTAAATCAATTCTTTCTTTAAGTGTTAAAATTTCTCGCAAAGATAATCAATAGTATGTCTTACCCTTAATTATGGTATTCTAGTTAAACATATTTCTAACTGTCATATGCCCATGTAATCAGCGTTGATCCCCATGTAAATCCACCTCCAAAGGCAGTTAAGACCACTTTATCACCTTTTTTGAACCTAGATTCAAATTCTCCCATGCATAATGGGATGGTTGCTGATGTCGTATTACCGTATTTTGCGATGTTGATCAAGACCTTTTCCATTGGAAAGTCCATCATATTCGCTACTGATTCCAATATTCTTTGATTTGCTTGATGAGGCACGATCCAATTGATATCCTCAGCTTTCAAGTTGTTTTCAGTTAATAAATCCTGAGTTGCACTCACCATGCCTTTTACAGCACGTTTAAATACTGTTCGGCCCTCTTGGTAAGCAAAATGAAGCCTTGCGTCCACTGTCTCATGTGTTGCAGGCATCAAAGATCCTCCGGCTTTCATATTTAAAAACTCCACACCACTTCCATCTGCTCTTAATATACTGTCTTGAATACCATATCCTTCTTCATTGGGCTCCAACATCACAGCTCCCGCTCCATCACCAAATAATATACAAGTTGCTCGATCCTTATAGTCAACAATAGATGACATCATATCCGCTCCCACAATAATAACTTTCTTGTATTTACCAGTTTCGATGAACTGAGCCCCCGTGTTTATTGAGTATAAGAAGCCTGAACAGGCTGCATTGATATCAAAGCCAAAGGCATTCTTACATCCAGTTTTAAGGGCAATCTGATTGGCTGTGTCGGGAAAAACCATGTCTCCAGTCACTGTACCACATATAATAAGATCAATTTCTGATGCATCTGTACCAGTCTTCTCTAGTAATTGCTTTACAGCTTCAGCTCCCATAAAAGAGGTGGCTTTGCCTTCTCCTTTAAGGATTCTTCTTTCTTCAATTCCTGTTCGGGATACGATCCATTCATGGTTGGTTTCAACCATCTTTTCTAGATCTGCGTTGGTTAGCTTATCGGGTGGGGTATAGGTACCTATACCTGTGATTGCTGCAGTTATATTCGGCATTTTCTTATTCTGTTAGATCAGTTTAATCACAAGTTAATCGATAATTAATTATTAACACCCTAGAAGCATGCAAATCCTTGTTATACTCAGTTTCTACATTTGCCGAAAGGCTGAGATATAGAAAATAAATAATTGATAATCAATGACTTACGTCAAATGAGTTAAAACATATTACGAAAATACTTAATGTGTGGCATGGACTTTGCAAATAGTGAGATATAGAAGCTGTTATTGTTGAATAATGAAAACACAGAATTATGAAATTGCTTTATAAAACACAGAAGTCCTTATACGTTTTGCTACTCGCATTGTTTGTAACATCAAGTTTACAAGCTACCGATGGGGCCGCATCGTCAATTGATTTCACCTCAGAAGCCTTTGAATTGGCCAAACAGCGAGCAACCGATGAAGGAAAGCTATTCTTTGTGGACTTTTACGCCAACTGGTGTACTCCATGTAAATGGATGGAAAGTACCACGTTTAAAGATAAAGAAGTGGTCAAAACCTTAAACAATAACTATGTCTCCATTAAAGTGGACATTGATACTAAAGAAGGATTCTCGATCAAAGAAAAATATCAGATTTCAGTACTTCCGACACTATTAATCTTCAATTCTGAAGGTGAATTAGTAGAAAGAGTGCAGGAAACGTTATCTAGAAGTAAGTTGATGAACGTATTGACCTTTCATATTCAGAAGGATACAAGGGTAGTACAAAATCATTATTTCAACCAAAGTCCTAACAAAAGCGCCAATATTCAAGCTCCAAAGGAGGATAAGTACAAAGAATACAGATCTACAGTTAGTAATAAGAGTACTTATAGAATACAAGTTGGTGATTATAATAACTACGAGGCCGCATTGAAAAAAGTGACTGAAATACGGGAAGAATTCCTAGAAGAAATCATCGTATTGAACGATTATAAAGATGGCGCAGTCTGGTATCGTGTATTAATGGGCAATTTTGGCTCAGAGTCGGAGGCGACAAGCTTCCAAAAAATCTTGAAAAGAGACTTTCAGATTGACTCAATCGTGTATTAATCCTATTGACTTATAAAGTCAAATCGTAATAAAAATCCTATCCCAAGGACTATTTATGCAATTAAAAAACGGTCCCTGTATTTATACAGGGGCTTTTTTTATTTAACCCAATATTATCTCTTCCATTTCTGTTTAATATCTTTGTAATACTATGTGTTATACTAAGTTGACGAATAAGCAAAAAACTTAGCTTTCAATGCAACGAAAAGCGGTGTTTCAGCGTATAATATCTATGTACTCCAGTTCTATTTACAATGAAATGATTTAATAATGTATTGTCTCACCGAGCTGTAAGGCTTGTGTTTATTGGCTAGGCTTTATTTTTATTTGTATAGCTTTAACTATAGAACTAAAAATAGATGATGTTCAATGATCACAATGCTTGAAGTGATAGGTGGCGAGCACATTGTTAAATCATTTAACAACTTAAAATTGAATACCAGTATATGTCATTTACAAATGATGTTTATGGCTATATTTGACCTGCAATTTCAAAACAAAAGTTACATGAGCGTAGTAAGAAGATTTCTTCTTTTATTTACTGTATTATTGGTTTCCAATAATAACCTAAAAAGTCAAGATTGTGATGTCCTTGCGGCAAATCTTATGTGGGACTTTCAAGTGGTCATTCCACCCCCGAGCACAACACTTGTCCAAGGTGAAACTTTCTTTGTAGAATGCTTTGTAACCGGATTTGTGGATGTACTAAGTTTTCAATATTCTCTTAACTATAACCCTAACGTTCTTACTTTCAACTCTATCGATAATTTAGGTTCACCCCTTATCGGTGATGTGGATGGTAACTTTACAGCGGAAGCTCAAGCAACAGGAAGCGTAGGTTTGCTCTGGACCAATCTTAATGGAGAAGGTCAAACCATACCTGACAATTCCGCAATATTTAAATTATTTTTTGTAGTTGTCGGAGATCCAGATGAATGCTCTCAATGGGAGATCAATGCTAGCTTTATCGATTTAGAGATCGCATTTGAATTACCAAATGGAGATTTTTGTACTGAACTGGTAGATATAAATTTTGATTTGACAGGTGCCGGTGGAGGTGAATTGTGCGTGGACTGCAGTGATCTTTTCCTTACTACAAGTGCATGCGGTACAATAGCTAATTCTGGAACCATCCAGTTCAATGCATGTGGAGGTTTAGCACCTTATACATATACTGTAGAAGGTCCTAGCGGGACAGTTGATTCTGGTGTTTTAAATGGACCAGATGATATAGTAACACTCACAGGTTTAGTTCCTGGTTTCTACCAGGTAGATATGTTTGATTCAGCAGGCACACCTGTTGATTCCGGCCAAGGTTTTATAGAAGTTGTTTCAGAAGCAGCTATGACTGTAGAAATTGGAATTTTAAAAGATGTCGTATGTGTTGGCTCAGAAGGCGATCTGATAGCTGTAGCGGATGGTGGAACTCAACCATATATTTTTTCATGGAGCAATGGTCTTTTTTCTGACACAGTTGAAGATATACCAGAGGGTACCTATGATGTTACCGTAACTGACGCCAACGGCTGTGAAGTGATTGCGATGCCAGTCACTTTGGAGGCTGTACCACTAGAAATTATGGTTGAAAAAATGGATGCAACCTGCGACGGGTCGGGTGATGGAAGTTATACCATCACTGTAACTGGTGGAGAACCGATTAATGGAGATACTTATATTTTTGACCAACAAGCATTGACACAAGGGGTTTATGTAGATCAGAATCCTGGGACTTATAATATACTAGTTTCTGACGCTAATGGTTGTAATGAATTGGTGACAGTTGATATTGGAGTAGGATCATTTGTTGGTACCTTTGATATCGATGTTATTGAAGAAATAGAATGTTTTGGTGATGAGGCAATTATTGAAATTATTGCTGATATACAATATGGACCTAATGGCCCAAATAATAATGATTTTGCAACATTTACAGATCCACTTGGAGGAATGGTACCTTTTGGCGGACCTCATCCATTAACGGGAAACTTAAGATTTCTTCCCCTGACTATTCCAGGAATGTATACTGGATATTTTTACACACCTTCAGGATGTATTGTTGATGTAGAGTTTGAACTACAAAGTCCACCAGAAATTGTAATTGACATTGTTGACCAAGTTGATTTTGATTGTAGTGGAAATGGTGGAGACATCACCGTAGAAATTAGCGGTGGTCAAGGAGCTCTTAGTCCAGAATGGAGTACAGGTGAAAATGCCTTAAGTATTACGGTTCCAACTGGCGGTACATACACACTTGTCGTTACGGATGCTAGTATGTGTAGTGATTCTATTGTGGTCGATTTCACATCGGCAGGATCTCTAGGTCTTACAGCAGCAGTTGTTGATGAAGTGGGCTGCGGTGCAGCAGCTGATTCTGGTTCTGCTGAAGCGATGATTACTGGTTCGGCAGCCACTATTACCTTTCAATGGTTGGATGATGCAGGAGTTGAAGTAGGGACAGATTCTTTCGTTGATGGACTTAGTGCAGGAACTTATACCGTTATTGCAACAGACTCGGCACAAGATTGTTCGGCAGAAGAAGTAGTAACAATCAGCGGAGCAGGGAGTTTTAATTTCATCGCCGAGCCAGAAGATCCAACGTGTTTTGGTGGTGACGACGGAGAAATATTAATCAATATCACAGCACCAGCAACCATCAATGGAATTGCTTGGTCTCATGATCCAGGACTGATGTTAAATGAAGCATCAAACCTTACAGCTGGAGACTATACAGTGACTATTACAGATGACACAGGTTGTCAACTAGATACCACAATCACTTTAGATAATCCGATTCAAGCAGAAATATTTGTAGATACAGATCTTATCACAGCAGTGAGTTGCTTTGGTGGTGCAGATGGATCCGCTTTTGCATCGGTAACTGGTGGTGCAGCAGGAACAGATTATATATATAGCTGGGAAAACGACATGCTCGTTTCTACCAATGTTGGAGAGACCAGCGAACCGACAGATCTTGTATCTGGCGAATTGATCGTTTTTGCTTTTGGAGATGGTTGTTATACAGATACCGTGACAGTTGAAATTCCTAGTGCCTTAGAAATTGTTTTAGATGATGCATTGACAACAGTACAAAGTCCTTCTTGCGCTGGACTAGATGATGGAATGATTGATATCATTGCAATAGGTGGTACGGTATCAGGAGATTATACTTATGAATGGGATAACGGAGAGATGACCAGTGCCTTAGACGACCTAGCTCCTGGTGATTATTTCTTAACAATTACAGATGATAATTCTTGCGAACAAACATTCGATTTCGAGCTATTAGAAACGGATTCATTGTTCTTAAATCTAGATGAAGATGAGACATTAAACTTAAGTTGCTTTGGAGCCAATACGGCAGTGATAACTGTAGAAGCAACAGGTGGTTCAGGTGATTATGAATATACTTGGTTGCCAGACGTTTCTAGTACGGCAGTAGCCAATGATGTAGGGGAAGGTCAATACGTAATTCAAGTGAATGATAGTGCTGGATGTTCTGCAGAAATAACTTATGAAATAGAAGCTTCAGTTCCTATTGAAGTAACCGTTGCCGACGTACCAGAAATTCCATGTGCAGGAGGAATGACGGAAATCTGTCTAGAAGCATCTGGAGGTTCTGGAAATGGTTTTATGTACCAGATCAACTTTGGAAATAATACGCCTGTGGATTCATGTGCACTAGTATCCGCTGGAGAGTATAATATAAATATAACAGATGGAGCAGGTTGTCCATTTGAGGAAACGATCAATATTGTTGTTGATCAACCTGAACCTATTACGATTGAAGTAGGAGAAGATACGTTTGAATTAGAACTTGGTGATACCAGTTTGGTAATTGAACCAATCATCAATGGACCCAATCCTATTGACTCAATTATCTGGTCTTCAGAAACTGGGGCCTGGGATTGCATTGATCCTGATTGTTTTACCGTGAATGTTTCACCTACGGTTGCGTCTTTTTATAACGTGCAAGTAATTGATGAAAATGGGTGTACAACAAGAGCAGATATTTTTGTGAACATCAAGACGGTACGTAATGTATGGGCACCCAATATTTTCTCTCCAGATCAGGATGGGAACAACGATATATGGCATCCATTTACAGGGCCAGGTGTAAGAAAAATAAATAGCTTTCAAGTCTACGATCGCTGGGGTAATCTGATGCATTCTGCAGAAGATGTTGAGCCAGGGGATGAGATTCTATTTGCTTGGGATGGACGTTTTAATGGTGATGAAGCAGCTCAAGGAGTCTACGTTTATATCGCAGAAGTAGAATTTGTTGATGATGTAGTGCAATACTTCAAGGGAAGCGTAACGCTTACGAGATAATCTTTTTACATTTACTGATAATGAAAAATTTATCAGGATACGAGTTTGACCCGTCCTTAGGTCGGAATACAGAGACTGCTGACAAAGCATATCTCAGTCCAGAAGAAATTCAGATTTTAAAACACTATCGCCAGACACAAGATTCCTCGCTAGAGCAATTTGTCTCAGGCGCTCCGCCATACCTTGGTGGACCTTATGCAAGTATGTATGTAGGTCGTCCTTGGACTATCAGGCAGTATGCTGGTTTTAGTACGGCAGCAAAAAGCAATGAGTTTTATCGTAAGAATCTCGCAGGAGGTCAGAAAGGACTTTCTGTAGCTTTTGATCTGGCAACACATCGTGGTTATGATTCTGACCATCCGAGAGTTTCCGGAGATGTGGGGATGGCAGGTGTTGCTATAGACACGGTTGAAGATATGCAGATTCTTTTTGATGGCATTCCTTTGGACAGTATGTCGGTATCGATGACGATGAATGGTGCAGTGATTCCGATTATGGCATTTTTTATCGTCGCGGCTGAGCGTCAAGGTGTTTCTGTTGATCAATTGAGTGGTACGATTCAGAATGATATCCTCAAGGAGTTTATGGTCCGTAACACTTACATTTATCCTCCGGCACCATCGATGAGAATCATCTCTGATATTTTTGAGTTTACCTCACAATACGCTCCCAAGTTTAATTCGATAAGTATCAGTGGTTACCACATTCATGAAGCAGGTGCGCCCGCGGATTTGGAATTGGCTTACACGCTTGCCGATGGCTGGGAATATATCAAGGCAGGTCTGAAGGCTGGTTTAAAAGTCGATGATTTTGTGCCTCGATTTTCTTTCTTTTGGGGCATTGGCATGCAAATGTTTATGGAGGTCGCCAAGATGAGAGCTGGTAGAATTTTATGGGCAAGAATTGTCCAACAATACAATCCACAAAATAAAAAGTCTCTCGCTCTAAGAACCCATTGCCAGACAAGTGGCTACAGTCTTACAGCACAAGATCCTTATAATAATGTTGCTCGTACCAGCATTGAAGCGCTTGCAGCAACACTAGGTGGCACACAATCACTGCACACCAATGCCCTCGATGAAGCACTTGCTTTACCAACAGATTATTCTGCCAAGATTGCAAGAGATACACAATTGATTCTTCAGAAAGATTCAGGAGTCGCAGATATTGTCGATCCAACAGCAGGCTCATTCTACATCGAGCAACTTACAGCAGAACTAGTCGACAAGGCCTGGACGCACATTCTAGAAATAGAAAAGTTGGGTGGAATGACCGCAGCGATTGAAAAAGGTATTCCAAAAATGAATATCGAAGCATCTGCTGCCAAGAAGCAAGCAAGAATTGATAGCGGCGAAGACAAGATTGTAGGCGTCAATATGTTTACACAAAAAGAAGAAACGGAAATCCCGATTCTCTCAGTTGATACTTCAAAAGTAAGACAAGAACAGATAGATAGAATTAATCGCACCAAGGAGAATAGGGATACAGAGAAAGTGGAGGCCGCATTAATAGCGCTAGAAGAAGGAACTAGAAATGGAGGAAACTTGATGACGCTCGCAGTTGAAGCAGCAAGACAAGATGCAACCTTGGGCGAAATCTCCTCTGCATTGGAAAAAGAATTTGGAAGGTTTAAGGCAAGTCACAAATTAATCAGTGGAGTCTATTCAAATGAAATAAAGATGGACAAGAGTTTCAAAATCGCGCGAGATAAAGCCAAAGACTTTCAAACCAAATCAGGGAGACGCCCCAGGATCATGATTGCCAAGCTTGGACAAGATGGTCACGATAGGGGAGCTAAAGTCATTGCTACCAGTTTTGCAGATGTTGGTTTTGATGTGGACATCGGTCCATTGTTTCAGACACCAGATGAAGCAGCCAAGCAAGCAGCTGAGAATGATGTGCATATTCTCGGGATCTCTTCACTTGCAGCAGGACACAAGACCTTAGTGCCTGGAACCATTGCTGCTTTAAAAGCAATCGGGAGAGAAGACATTCTTGTGATTGTAGGTGGTGTAATCCCACCACAAGACTATGCATTTTTATTTGAACAAGGAGTCGCCGCTGTGTTTGGTCCTGGTACGGTAATCAGCAAAGCAGCCATCGACATCATCGAATTATTATAAATGAATTTTATCCTCGCATTAATTTTAGTAGCTGCCATATTTTTTAGTTTGGTATTTATTATTGGATTTTTATTATCAGGACCTCGTTATAAAGGCCCAGTTTCAGATCATTTTGACGGTAAGAAATTCAGGAACCCAAGCGGCCGTGAGACCAAAGGACCAAGTTCCGGTTTTAAGTATATGCGTGAGCGTTCTCCAGGTCCATGGAAAAGTAATTACGAAACCTTTGTAAGAGAAGAAGAGTTGCCTGAGCGTCTAGAGACCAATCAGATAAAAATTACCTTTGTTAATCATAGCACCTTCCTTATCCAATACGCTGGTTTAAATATTTTGACGGACCCAATTTGGTCTTACCGTTGTAGTCCATTTCAATTTGCAGGACCTCACAGGATGAGACCGCCTGGTGTGAATTTTGATGACTTACCATCAATTGATTTGGTTTTGCTAAGTCACAATCACTACGATCACTTTGACGTAAACACCAATAAAAATCTGATCGAAAATCATAAGCCCAAGTACATTGTACCTCTTGGAATGAAACCATCATTAATCAAACTTGGTGCAACAGAAGTAGAGGAACTTGATTGGTTTCAAGAAACAAATATTGATGGACTCAGCGTAATGCCGACTCCTGCCAATCATTTTTCAAGCCGTGGACTATTTGATCAAAATGCCACCTTGTGGTGTGGGTTTTTGCTTCAGTTTAAGAAACATAAATTGTACTTCGTTGGAGACACAGGATATGGTCCCAACTTTAAAGAAATAGGGGAGAAGTATGGTCCTATTGATCTGTGTTTAATTCCTATCGGCGCATATCAGCCAGAATGGTTCATGGGCCCTATCCATGTTTCACCATCTCAAGCACTTCAAGTTCATCACGACATCCAATCCAAGCAGTCAATCGCCAAGCATTTTGGTACTTTCCCTTTGGCTGATGATGGGATGTTTATCGCCCAAGGAGCTTTGGAAGATGCTATGAAGGCTGAAAAATTTGATCCTGACAAGTTCATTATTCCTGATGAGGGGTTTTCTTATGACTTTGATTGTTAGATTTAAAAGCTAATTTCTGAAGATCGATTTTGGTTTCATAAATAATCCTTTACTCCTTTCAAAACCATTCTCCAAACAAATGGTCGTTGCTCTAAACTTAGCATCTACATTTGAGTATTGAATGTATGCTATAAAATATTTGGATACGCTTCATATGTGCCTAATAACCAACATTAAGGTCTAATTACTGATAAATGTAATAGAAGAAATATCGATCATTTTTTGGAAGGAATTATTCATGAAATAATGCGTGAATCCTGACAAGATTTACCTTAAAGTAATTGGCTTTTTTGTACTTCCGGTCTGAGGCCACCTTTGAGTTGATGATTTCATAATCAAACTTATTCTTTAGTTTATCAAAAAGAGCAAAGTTTTCACATAGTTCCAACTCTTCATTAAAACCTCCCATATCTTGAAAAACTTCCCTTCTTGTAAAAAGTGTCTGATGGCCTCCTCCTGTAAAAATGCTCTTGAATTGCGATTACATCTTACATCTTAAATCAGTCGTCCCCAAGAGACAACTAACCCACATCATCATGTGATTGTAACTCCTTTTATTACACTATATCTTTATGGTAAAATTATTTGGATGCACCTATTTTTATTAGAACATCCATTTATTGCTTATTTCTTTACCTATCAATAACTTAACAAATGAAAGCTTTACCTCAAATATTAATGAAGATGTTATTCGTTTCTTGCTTATTAGCAATATCGATAACCACCAATGCACAGATACTTGATCTCGAAAGTACTACTGAGGGTGCATTATTACCAAGGATGACCACAGTACAGCGTACCGATATTGCTGCACCATCCCAATCTGAAACAGTTTATGATACAGATACCAAATCTTTCTGGTATTGGGAAGATGCACAATGGAATGAACTAGGTGCTACCTCAACTGGAGGGCTTGCATTTTTTGATTGTGGTGAAGGAGTAGGAATGGTTACAGATACAATAAGAAATGATTTACCAGCTGTGAGTAATATCATAAGTTTGACTTCTACAGATGTGATCACCAGTGATATGGAGGTCATTGTCTGCCTTGATCTTGTTCATACCTATGTTGGAGATTTAGGCATTAATTTGATTTCTCCATCTGCTGCTTCAACCATTGATTTGACTTCAGGCAATGGAAGTACTGGAGAAAACTTCAAGGGTACATGTTTTTCAATGTCTGCTAAGAATCTAATTTCTTCTATTAGTTCTACTGGTGCGCCTTATACTGGTCTTTATCAACCGGAACAATCTTTTACTGGATTAGTAGGACAAACAATTAATGGAGATTGGACCCTAGAAATTACCGATACCCAAGATGGAGATGAAGGAATATTCAATAGCTGGACTTTATATATTACAAACAATTATAGCAACGTTTCGGGTAACGCGCTTCTTGCGACTTCAGCAAAGTATTCAGAAACTTCTGATGTTGCAAAAACTTTAACAGATCTTGGTACATTTGATTTTGGAAGCACCGGAGAAGATGATATCCAACTTTATATTGCAGGAAAGCACAATCAAGGATTAAATACTGGGAGTCCTACCGGGACTTATAAATTAAAAATTGATGGCTATGATAATGATGTTGCAACAAATATAATATTTCCTATTCTTGCTGAAGATGAAAATGCAAATGTTGATTTTTATATAAAAGGTAGACAACCTGGCATCTCAACTTTGGCATACTTTGGAGGCCAAGTGGCAATAGGAACTGAGGTATTGGCTGATGGTTATAGTCTCTCCGTAGATGGTAAGGTCGCCTGTGAAGAAGTATTGGTTGAATTGAATGGATCATGGCCAGATTATGTATTTAAAGATGATTATAAATTAACGACACTTTCAAAAGTAGAATCTTATATCAATGAGCATGGACATCTACCAAACGTTCCATCAGCAAAAGAAATAGAAGACAAAGGTCTTGAGGTCGGCGAAATGAATAAAATCTTGATGGAAAAAGTTGAGGAGTTAACGCTATACATCATTGACCTTGAGAAAAAATATACTGCACTAGAAGAAAAAATAGAGAACAAATAATAATCGATCACAAAAACATAAAATGATGAAAACGATATATTATTTATTCGCGACGATTATAACTATTCTTTTATCTACTCAAATGATATCAGCGCAAGAGGCAGTTGATACTAAGAATATCTGGAGAGATGCAGTCGGACAAGATTTCTTTGAAGTCCAACGACAAATGGAAGAATTTTACACGACCCATTCTACTGGCAAAGGATCGGGCTACAAACAGTGGAAGAGATGGGAGGCTAGAATGCAGGACCGTTTAAATCTAGACGGAACAGTACCCAATCTTTCTGAAAAGTATGCCAATGAATACCAAATTCAATTATCAGAAATGGACCCTTCAAGATCCTTAACTGGAAATTGGGAGAATGTAGGTCCTTCTTCTTTCACCGCCGGACCTCACGCCTATGCACCGGGTTTAGGGAGAATCAATTGCATTGCCTTTCATCCTACAGATGCCAATACTATTTATATTGGAGCGCCTGCAGGAGGATTATGGAAAACCACAGATGGTGGTGCCAATTGGATTCCTTTATTTCAAGAGTTTTCACAAATCGGTGTTTCAGCAATAGTGATCAACAACTCTAGCCCCGATGAAGTATACATCTTGACAGGTGATGGAGATGGAGGTCAGACCTTATCAATTGGAGTTTACAAGACCACTGATGGAGGCGCTACTTGGGCAAATACAACTTTACCTTGGGCAGCAGGGACTGCTGTAAGAGGTTATGCTATGAAGATATGGCAACAAACCAATGATATTATCACCATAGCAACGAATGTAGGTATTTACCAAACAAGTAATGGAGGAGCGTCATGGGTCCTTTCTATCGTTGGTAACTTCAGAGATTTTGAATACAAACCAAACAATGGAAATAGATATTATGCCTGTACAGACAATGACGTTTATAGATATGAAGCAGGATGGCAGCTTATTAGTTCAAACATTCCCAACGTAAACAGAATTGCATTGGCTGTTTCACCAGACGAGCCCAATTCGGTTTATCAAGTAAGAGGACCCGGATACAACGCAGGAACTGGATCCAATCCTAATTATAAATTTAGAGGATTATTTAAATCTACTGACAATGGCGTTTCTTATACCATGATGTCAGATTCACCCAATATTTTTGGAGGTAGTATAACGGGTCAAGATAGCTTAAGCCAATCTTCTTATGATATGGCAATAATAGCCAACCCAGATGATGCAAGTGAAATATTAGTAGGAGGAGTTGATTTATGGGGCTCTACCAATAATGGAGCAAACTGGACAAACAAGGCACACTGGTCAATCGGACAACCACCTAACTTTTCATTGCCTTATGTGCATGCAGATATTCATGCATTGGAATTCAACCCACTAGACGATAAACTTTATTGTGGTTCAGATGGAGGAATCTTTGTTTCTACTGATTTTGGAACTACCTGGACTGATTTGTCATCAACCTTGAATATTTCTATGTTTTATAGAATAGATGGTATCGATGGTGATCCTAACAAAATAATAGGAGGAACACAAGACAATGGTACATTGATAAGAAGCAAAGGTTCGTCTATGGAGAATATCTGGGGTGGTGACGGAATGGATTGTAAGATTAGTCCTACCAATCCAGACAGTGTTTACTATTCTGCACAGAATGGCTCTTTGTATAGATCTCCTAATAATGGAGATATTATACAAAGCATTAAACCTGGACTTTCAGACGGTGCTTGGACTACTCCTTTTGATTTAGATCCCAACAATGCATCTAAAATAATTACAGGTTATGTTGATACGATTTATGTATCAACCAATCGTGGTACCACATGGAATAATTATCAGCCAGGAGGAACAGGAATTGGTGCCTTTAGATTTGTCTACATTAGAGAATCAAACTCAGAAGTTTTTGCTTGCACAAATAAAAAAATATTTAGTTCGCCTAGCAATATTACTAGTACTTCTTGGACAGACATTACTTATAATTTAGCACCGATTGTGGCCCAAGCAGGTGTAAACATAAAATCAATAGCTGTGAATGATGCTGGAGATAGATATGTAACACTCTCAGGTTCTTCAGCTACTAATAAAGTATTCTATTTAAATTCAACAAGTAACAGTTGGGTTAATTTAACTCATACTGGCCTACCAAATACCTCAATAAATTGTATTGAAACAGTATTCAACACTGAGACTAGTTTTTATGACATCTATGTTGGAACTGACATTGGAGTATATAGAAGACAGGCAGGAAATTCTTTTTGGACTAGTTTTAATAATGGAATACCCAACCAAAGTACTCCCAATACTACAGTTATGGATTTAGAGTTAAATGAAACAGATGGAATTTTATATGCAGCGACATTTGGAAGAGGGATCTGGCGATCTGGCCTTTATGGACTTTGCCAAAAGTCTGAATTTTTAACCCAAGGAAATGATACTGACAATGGCGATCCAGGAATACAATACATAAAGGCGTCCAAATATATTGAGTCAGATAGAATCATCAATGGAACGAGCAGTAATAGTGTCATATACCAAGTTGGCGATAGACAAATATTAAAGCCCGGCTTTCATGTGAAAAAGAATAGCTTCTTTAAAGCCACACTTAATCCATGTACCTACGATGACCCAGATAACTAATGACAAATAGGAAATTGTTTTATTAAGTTGAGATATAGTAGAAGGGACCAGTTATTTCGATAACTGGTCCTTTTGTTCTTTTTACTATTAAAATTTATTATCTTTCTTGAAGCTGATTAATTATTCCTATTTATGCGCATAAGACTCATACTATGCCAAGTATTTACCTACCTTATTTTTTTAAGTACAGGCCTAGCATTAAATGCCCAATCTCAAGCAATTAGAGACTCCTTTGATTTAATTATTGAAGCAGAGAAAGATGATTCTCTTAAAATCCTGCAAATATTAAAGTGTGTAGAGCAATGCGGTTTCACAACAGAAGCTGAAATTCTAGCCAAAACAAACGAAGCAGCTACAATAGCAGAAAGGATCAATTCAGATTATTTGCTTTTAATGTCCTATATATCCTCAGCCTCTCAGTTGTCCATTGTCCAAAATGGAAGAGACAAAGCCAAAGAAATATACCAAAATTTAAAAAATCTCGCCACTAACAAAAACAATGTCGAATTCATTGCTAGGGCAAATATCGGTTTGGCAGGATTGTATAGTAAAGAAGGTGAAATCTCCCAAGCAAAAGATCTCCTCTTTTCTACCATCGATATTTTAAAACCAACACAGCTCAGCGAACTAAAAGTTACTTGCTACAATGAACTATCTAGTGTTTATATTAGTGAAAGTGAGTTTGAAAGTGCAAATGAAATCATCGACTCAACCATTAAATTATTAAAGCACGATACTTTATCCACTCAATTGTTTTCGGCATATTCTAATAAGGGAAGGGTTTATCGTTCCTTAGGAGAAAATGACAAAGCGAAAGACTACTATACAATTGCAGAAAAAATTGCTTTAGCAAATAACCAAAAAAGTGCACTTAAGGTGGTGTATAATAATCTGGGCAATATTGAACAGTTGAGTGGACAATATGATAAAGCCATTGAATATTACTTTAAATCTATTAAAATAAAAGAAGAGCTTGGTGATGATAGAGGACTGAGTATTGGTTATCATAATATTGGTTCAATTTGTGCAGATATGCAAGATTGGGAAAAAGCACTTGAGAATTTTGAACTTAGCAATGAGATTGCAAAAAATATTGACTTTAAAGTATTAATGGTTCACAATGATAATAAAATAGGAAGTGCCTTATTGGAGTTGGAAAAGCCACAAGAAGCCATTGAAAAATACAATTCCGCTTTGGCAATTGCCAAACAAGCTAGCTTTAAATATGGGATTGCTGTCAGCTTGTATCGATTAGGTGATGTTTATATAGAAACAGAAGACTTTTTAAAAAGCAATAACTATTTGTTAGATGCTTTACAAGAAGCCCAAGATATCAAAAGCAAGCCTCTTGAAAGTGCCGTCTTAGTTTCCCTCGCTGAAAACTATATTAAAAGCCCCAAATCAAAAAACCTAACTTCAGAAAGTAATTCATTAAAAGATAAAGACATACTTCAGTACTTATTATCTGCTAAATCCCTTTCTGATGAAATGGAAAATGTTGAAAATCAAGTTACAGCCCTAAAGGGTTTAAATTTATTTTACACAAAGACTAGTAATCACAAGGAAAATGTTGTAGTTCTTAAGGAATATCTTGCACTTAAGGATACAATCTTTACAAAGGATAGGGTAGCTGCCATTGCTGATTGGGAAACCAAATATGAAACGGCCCAAAAGGAAAAAGAAATCCTTAAACTTGAAAACGAGCAAAGGATTGCAGAAATAAAAAGAGTGCAGACCATTTACATCACAATAGCTGGTGCGATATTTTTACTCGGTCTTGGTGGACTTGGCTACCTATATTTTGTCCAACAAAATAAAAGAAAACAAAGAATGCAAAGAGAAGTTTTTAGATCAAAACTTTCCAGCGATCTCCATGATGATGTCGGTACGATTCTTACAGGACTTGCCATGCAGACAGAACTTCTAGGCAATTTCGTCCCCGATGAAATAAAACCTAACGTTGAAAATATAGCCTCCATGAGTCGCGATGCCATGGGAAAAATGAGAGATACCGTATGGGCTATAGATTCAAGAAAAGACACCATTGATGATCTGGTCCACCGCATGATTGATTTTGCAGAAGAGAATTTATTGGCCAAAGACATTCAACTTAAGTTCAACACCAATCTTAATGAGAAAGATGTCAAGATAGAACCGATAATACGTCAAAATGTCTACCTCATATTCAAAGAAGCCATTACCAACATCCTGAAACATTCAAATGCAAGCCTGGTCAATGTTGATTTGGTATCTTCTAAATCACAACTTGATTTACATATTCACGATAATGGAACTTTTGATGAAGACAAGATCAAAACATCAGGCACAGGTACATCAAATATGAAAATGCGTACCGAGAATCTGGGTGGCAACTTTAAGCTTGTGAAATCAGATGGGTTTAAAATAGTCCTCGATATTCCTTTTAAAAAGAAAAACTAATAAGCACCAAGTTCATAAACTTTTTGAAAGCCATTGTTCCCTACATATTTATAAACATTACCTTCCGATAAAACCCATATTCTGTTTTTATTATAAATAGACACCTCGGTTCCTATGTTATTATCAATATCCTTGCATTTTATCTTTTCACCACCTTCACAAAGACAATAAGAAGGGACATTATTTTTAATGGATATAGGAATGCCGCCATTATTAGATATTTTTATTTTATTATTTGTATCAATAATAACCAAAGTGCCATCGAGCCCAATGCTAGCCTTTTTTACACCAGATTGATATGTAAACCAAGAATCACCTTGCTTAACCATTAGATTATTGCCCTTTAAAATATAAGCTTTATTATTGTTGTCTATGATGATATCCGAAATTGTGTATTTAGGTCCATTCTCTTTAAATTTTCCTTCTTGTCTTTCATATACTTTGGTTTCTTCATCAACTATCCATATGTTGCCTTTGGTATTACTTGCTATTTTAATTGCTTTTTTACTATGAGGAATCATACCAAAAACTTTAGTGTAATCATCATAGGTAATAACCGTACCCTTGTCATCGATTAAGAAGACGGTATCAAAGTTTTTAGCACTCAATTGAACAAATCTTCTTTCAGTCTCAATCTTATGCCATTGGTATCGATCCCATTTCCATAACTCATTTTTTCCATCAATCCCCCAAGCAACACAATCGTTTACCAAAGAAATATCTTTTAGATTTTTAGGCTCCGTTTTTTTAGTGTAAGGTTCCAAAAAAAACTTTTCTCCCCAGGTAGTATATTTATATGCGTTTTCATTTAAGATAGTTCTTGCATCCCAATTACATTCTGAATAATAATTTTCAATTGTATTGGAGGCGTTTACTCCTGAGAACACCAATTCCATTTCTTTCTTATTATTTTCGTCATTCGTATGGGCACAATTAGTTGCCATAATCGAGAACTTACCATCATTACCTATTTCATAAGGAATAGTGGCACCCATTTCATGTGTCAGGCCAAAAAGGTGGGCCATTTCGTGTAAGAAAATCCTTCTTTGATATTGAAATGCGTAAAAATTTATTTTAAAAAAAGCGGTTTTATAACCATGCGGATTTGCACCATTTGTATATAGTTTATCTTTTAATACCTCTTCTTTATTTATAATTATATCGGGATTTGCCTTTCTATGAACATAACATATGACGTCCGCTTTATTGGCCTTTCTTAAAGTTGAAATTCTTTGAAATTCTTTTCGTTGCTCGTCAGAGACCAATTTGTCTATCTCTCTGACATTAACGAGGTTTCCGGCAAATTCATCTATCGATTTGTTTTCTTTAAAAGCTATTTCAGACACTGCAACAAATTTCAATTGCATGTTAATACCTGACTTTTTCAATATTTCATTTGATTCTCTAAACACCGCGTTAGAATGAGTTTCAATCTCGTTTTGACTTGTCGGTACATTAGGATTGCTTGAGTAAATAATAGCAACCTTAATATCGTGTATCACAGAATCCAATTGACAATATGCTTTATCAGCCGTTGTAATGATAAATGCAAGACTGATGAGGTTGAGAAAAAGTGTTTTTTGGAGTAATTGACGTTTCATAATTTTTTGTTTATGTGGGGTTTAAATCACCATCTCGATACATATTAACCACTTCAATTTTTGATTTCACTTCGAGCGTTTTATATATATTTTTGATGTGAGTCCTGACGGTGTTCGTGCTAATCCCAAATTTGTCACCGATTAACTTATAGCTTAATCCTGCTGATAAACCTGAGACGATTTCCATTTGTCTATCTGTTAGTTTACTCTTTTGATTTTTCTTACTGGCCAAAGGAGCAAAGTGCTGTGCAATTTTTCTGGCCACAGCTGGAGACATATAGGATCCTCCTCTATAGACAGTGAAAACAGCATCCATAATTACCTTAAGTGATGTTTTCTTTGAAATATAGGAACAAGCACCTGCACAGAGAGCTTTGAAAATTAATTCTGATTCATCAAAGGCAGTCAGCATAATGATGTCAGTTTTATCCAATTTCTTTTTAATATGAGGGATTCCAGCGATTCCATCCATTCCTGGTAAGCCAATATCCAAAAGAATTACATCGACCGGTAGGCGTGCCTCTTCAAGTTGTTCCAAAGCCTCCTCAACACTAAATGCATCAAAGGCCAACTCCAATGCTGGGTACATCTCAATACTACTAACCAGGCTTCTGTGGATTGTCTGATTATCTTCGACAATACCTACTCTTATCAGTTCCATATTCAATTTTCTTAAAGTTAATTTAAAAATATGATTGATGGTATCACATGATGATGTGATGCAGAATTTTAAACTTTGAGAGGGATCTACGCTCTTTTTCTTCCATAAATTCAGTATATCTTTGTTTTAGTAAATCTTAAATCTATTAATAATAGTTAATTTGTATTTTGAAAATAGATCATGATTGCCAGATTAAAGTATCTTTTATTACTTTGTTTTTATATCGCTTACGCAAATGTTAGTGAGGCACAATCAGCCAGTATTGATACTTCAGAATTAAAACCTTTCTTCGCTGGCTATCCAATAACATTTTTTACCCCTGAGACACGATGGGCTTTTGAGGCAGCAGGTGTTTATAATTTTTTCCTGGAAAAAATAAAAGTGTAAGACCATCTCAACTTCATTTAGGTGGAGCTTACACACTCAATAAGCAGATCCTTAGTTTTTGTTTTTATAATATTTTCATCGACAATGATAAACACAATCTTTTTGGTGAAATTGCCTATTACGATTACTTTTTTCAATTCTATGGATTAGGAAACCAAACCTTGTTGAACAAGAAGAGTTGTATTCTGTAAAGTTTCCTCGCATGCAGTTTAATTATTTGCGCAAGCTCCAAGATAAGTGGTATTTCGGAGGATTCTATCATTTTGATAATTATAGGATCGCTGCAATTGCACTCAATGGAATTTTGGACAATGGCTTCCTTATCGGTGAAGAGGGTAGTGTTATCTCCAGACTTGGTTTGCTTGCCAGATATGACAATCGAGATAACATTTTTCATCCATCTGAAGGTATCTTTTCGACCCTTGAGCTTGAGAAAATGTCTATGGACAATTGATACTAGAACCAAGATATCAATCAGGAAACGACATCATAGGAAGTGGTGGTGCTGGTTTAAATATTGATCCTACGTGAAATTTCAATGTAAAAGGCAAATTTTTAGTTAAATACATATTATAATAATTTATAATATGTATTTTAGCGTTTTTATAACTTAAATAAAACTACTATGGCTGTAATG
>JAULCF010331101.1:0-11796 GCA_032361265.1 Devaleraea mollis | reverse complement strand
CATGCCCTTCGCCAGTCAGGTGACGGCGCCAGTCGTTTGCGAGGCGCAGATCATCTTCCAGGATGAGAATATTCAAGGTTCTTCATCCTCTCGAACAAAGGGGGGGATGGCCGCAGGTTGCTGTTGCTTCGTTATGGTGGTTATTATCTTGAATTCAACAGGAATTTCCAAAATTGCCACAGCTTGTCCCAACGTAGCCCAAGGGGGCATCAGCGCTCTATCCGGTCGATCTGCATCGTCATGAACTTTGCCGCCAGTTGACTGACCATGAGCAAATCCGGGCCAAGAATGCGCGGTGTGCGATGATGGAAAGCGAACAGTCCCCAGAGTTTTCCGCCGATGACGATGGATAGTCTCAGTGCTGAGCGCATCCCGTTCCGCGCGAAATAAGCCGACTGAACAGCAGATTTCCCGCGCAACACGGCAAGGGACGTGTCGAGGGTCGAATTGTCTCCATCGCTCGCCATGGGCTGATCTTCGGCCTGAAAATCGGCAACGACCTGAACGGGCGAAATGCGGTAGAGCGCGCGTTCCTGATCGAGAAGATCGGGGGGATAGCCCTGTCCGAGGAGAGGCTCGACCCGCGCATCGCGGGACTCGGCAATCGCCTCCCCCGATCCCTGATCCGTAAAGCGGTAGACCGTCACACGGTCGAAACCCGTCAGGACGCGCAACTCATCGACGGCGACGTCGAGGAGCGATTGCACGTCATCCAACTCCTGAATTTGCCCGATCAGGAAGTGCAGCTTGTCGAGCGGTGTTCGCCTGTCTTGCGGCGACCTCTCCACGACCATCATTTCCAGAATGGCATGGGGGCCACGGCGATGCGTCGAGAGTTGCACTTCGCCTATCGGCATGGTCACATTGCAAACCTGCTCCCGCTGCATCGACGTGATTTCGAGGGTCAGGACATTGCGAACGTCATGCGCGATGTCGTCGCCTACCAATTCGTTAAGCGACGCACCGAGGATCTCTTCGATAGGGCGTTGAAAGTAAGCGCTGCAATTGGCCGATGCGGACACGACGTATCGCGCCTCTTTCTCCATCGCGATCAACGCCCCGAACGTTTGGAGGAGCACCGGCTCGGGTTCGCCCGCCCCATCGGTTTGCATGGCCACGGTCAATCGGCCCCGGCTTCGGCTGTGCGATCAATCTCGCAAATGATCCATTCGAGGCAGTCGAGCAATTTCTCCTGATCGAAGGGTTTCGAAAGGCATCGCCCGAACCCGCTCTCCTGATAATGGCTCACCTGCTCGCGCATCGTATTGGCGCTACAGGCGATCAGTGGCATGGGAATGCTTCCGGAAAGCTGCTCCTTTTCGCGGTGGATCTTTACCATCTCCAGACCGTCCATCTCCGGCATCCGGATGTCGATCAGACCGCCATCGAAATCGTCGGCTTCGATCTCCTCCAGCGCTTCCCAGCCATTCTCCACGAATGTCAGCGTCACGCCCTGAACGCGGCTCAGCAAGGTTTTCATCACGCGCTGGTTCGCCAGATTATCTTCGGCAATGATCAGTTTCAGCGGTCGTGACAGCGTTTTGGATCGCTTATCCGTAGCGGTTTTCTCGATACGATCCCTCTTCGCGTCGGTCCGCCCGACTTCGAACGTCGCAACGAAACGCGCGCCGTGTCCGGGCGCATCCTCGACCTTCAGCAGACCGCCATGCAATTCGCAAATCGTACTCGCAATCGACAGCCCTAGTCCGGTGCCGCCAAGCTGACACTCCACCGTATGCTGTCCTTGCTCGAACCGCCCGAAGATGGCGTTCTTCATGTTGTCAGGCACACCTCTTCCGGTATCCGTGACAGTCAGAATGAGCGTCGCATGATCGGGGTCCGGCGCGGGCGTAATCTCGGCACCGAGTTTGACACCGCCCAAATCCGTGAACTTGATCGCATTCGAGACCAGATTGGTGATGACCTGACGGATACGGTTCTCATTGGCGAGAATGGAGACCCGCGCCGTTCGGGAGATTTCCACATCGAGGCACAGGTCTTTCTCAGCGGCGCGCGCATCGAACAGGGTCGCGACCTCGGACAGCAGTGTCTGCGCGTCGGTCACTTCGCGCTCCATACTGATGCCCCCTGCCTCGATCTTCGACAGATCGAGAACGTCGTTCAACAGGACCAAGAGTTGATTGCCCGAGGACAGAACCACATCGGTCATCTCGGATTGCTCCGGCGACAGGTCCGTCAGGGAAAGCGCGGAAGCCATGCCAAGGATGCCACTCAAAGGCGTCCTGATCTCATGACTCATATTGGCGAGAAACACCGATTTCGCGACGCTTGCCCGTGCGGCCTCGGCAGCGGTCTCGATCAGCTCGGCGTTCTTCGCATTCCGATTCGCGATCTCGTTTTGCAGGGCCTCACGTTCGGACACGTCCTCGCACAGCGCAACGAGCAGCGGCCTTGCCCCGCTCCGATCCAGCTCCAGGCGCATACTGCATGGATAGGAAGTGCCGTCCTTGCGCCGATGATGCGTCTGCAAATCGATATAGGGCAGGCGACCCGATGACAGTTCCCCGATCAACGCCAATATCGGGGCTTTGCTGTCAAAATCGGTGCCGACATCGGCAGGCGTCATCTCAAACAGTTCTTCGCGGGAATACTGAAGGTTCTTCCGCGCCGTGGCGTTGACGATTTCGAATTTCAACGTCTCGAAATCGACGGCATAGATTTCATGGTTGGAATTTTCGAGTATCCGCCCGAAGCGCTCGGCCTCGCTTTGAGCCTTCTTGAGCGCCGATATGTCATTCCGGATACCAACCGTGTGGCCGCATGGCGTGCGCTTCTCGGTGATCGACAGCCAGCTTTCCGGCCCAACCTGCTGTTCGATTCTTTCCGTCGGCTGGCGGTGTTTCTCCAACCGTCTTGCGAGCCAATCGGCTTTGGATGCCTCGGATTCCCCGGCTTCAGGATACTGCCCCCTGTCGAGACCGTATCGGATGATACTCTCGAACGTTGCGCCCTCGACAATCGCAGGTGCGGAGGCGGCGTATATCGCTTTGTAGGCATCGTTGCAGCGAACAAGCCTGTCATCGTCATCATAGATTACGAACCCTTCGGGAATTGCCCTGAGTGCCGCATCCAGAATGCTGGCGCTCTTGCGAGCCTCGGAATCATCGAACATGATCGCCAGCGAGCGGTCATGAATGCCATCAGGCCCGGCCTGAGCGATGGCAGACATCCGCACGGGAAGAATGTCGCCGGAACGGTGCACGAAATCGTAGCTGACGTTTTCGCATCGGCCCATTGCGAGGAATGCCGGCAATGCCTCTCGCAGGGCATAGTCACGCGATGCGTCAGACATGAACGCGACCACTTTTTGGCCGATCATGTCGGAGGGCTCGTATCCCAATGCCGATGCCCAGAACCGACTGACTTTCAGCAGCGTGTCGTGTTCATCGACACTGTGCATCATCACAGGCGCGTCTTCGAACAGCACATCGAAAGGACTGCCAGACGGCTCAAGGAATTTCAGAAGGCGCGCAGGAATGGCAACAACTCCTCGGCAGTGCGGGCTACGCCTCGACCCGACGCCTCGATCGAAGCCAGCCAACTTTTTCAATCGATATCACACCAGCGAGACACGAACGATACGGAATATCCTTGTACCCCCTAGATTCCAGATCTGCGTTGCAGACACGACCCAACTCCTCAGGCCGATTTGATTCTGATGCGAATACCGCGCGGTTCCTTTTTAAGACATCGCATGGCGTGCGGGATGAAAAAGATTTCTGTCCGGCGAACACAGAATAATTTAAACTACTGATTATAAAAGTATTTTTTCTCGATTGGAATTTTGAAATCGACCTCAATGGGACGCGCAAGTCGGGTTGTTTAACCAAAGATTTAGAATTTGTTTCTAATCAAACGGCGTACATTGCAAATCGAGATGCTGATGTTGAACACTCGCCTGAACTGCGCAATTATCGACGACGATCCTCAGGATGCACGTCTCGTTGCACGCTACATAGACAAAGCCTCTACCGGCATGTGGAGGGCGGATTGTTTCCACACGCTCGACGCCGGAAAGGCCGCTCTCGCGAGCGACGAATTCGATGTCGCGCTCGTCGATCTTCATCTTGGCCCGGATTCGGGTATCCAGCTCATCAAGGAGTTCGACCGCAAGGCGGGCGGGACGCCGATCATCATGATGAGTGGCGGCGCCGATGTCGATATCGAGGACACGGCGCTCAGCCTCGGGGCCTATGACTTCCTGTCGAAGGACAGCCTCGATGCGCGCACGTTGCGCCGCGCGGTCAACCATGTCTACTCGGCCCATGCCATCGAAGAGGCCCTGCGCCGCAGTGCTGCTTTGGCGCAGACGTCGAACGAGGCGAAAAGCTCATTCCTCGCCTGCATGAGCCATGATCTACGCACGCCCCTGAACGCGATCATCGGGTTCTCGGATGCGATGCTGATGGTGCCAGAAGGCCAGATCAAGGAAGAGGTCGTTCGCGAATATTCAGGCTATATTAACCAGAGCGGCAAGCACCTTCTCGAAATCATCAACACGATCCTCGACCTGTCGAAGATCGAACAGCAGGAATTCGAGCTACAGAAGGAATGGATCGACCTCTCCGAACTCATAGACCTTCAGATCGCCGTCCTTCGCCCTATCGCCGAAGACCGGAACGTCACGCTCAAAGTCATCTTCCGCCATGATGGCGAGTTGCTGCTCGCCGATGCCCGCGCCTTGCGTCAGATGCTGACGAATTTGCTGTCGAACGCCGTCAAGTTCAATCGACCCGGCAAGAGCGTGCAGGTCTCCACATCCTTGACCGAAAGCGGCCTCGAAGTGCGCGTCTCCGACGAGGGGCTGGGCATGACCGGCCCGGAAGTCAAACTCGCGCTGATGCCCTTCGGACAAGTGACGAATGATCCGACTTTGGCCCGACAGGGCACGGGCCTCGGGCTGACCATCGTTCAGTCGCTGATGGAACAGCATGGCGGTGAACTGACCCTCGAAAGCCGCAAGGGTGTCGGCACCTCGGCACGGATGCTGTTTCCATCGAGCTGCGTCAGCGATCGCATCATTGAGATCTCAGCCTGAACGTCACCGTAATCTGATAATCTGATGCAGCACGGTGAATACGCGGGAATCGTGCATTCGCCGTGCTGGATTCGGCCAGACCTCAGGCCGTGCGAGCGCGCGGCAAGGTGACGACGAAGCTCGATCCATCCGGGGATGTGGCGATCAACTCGACGGAGCCGCCGTGTTTCGCGGCGATACTCTCGCAGAGGGCAAGGCCCATGCCGCTACCATCGAGGTTCTTCCCGCATTGGATGAACGGCTCGAACACCCGATCCACGTATTCCTTGTCGATACCCGTGCCATTGTCCTGAACCAGAATCCGCGCCATCTCGGTGTCGGTGGTTTCCACCTCCATGATCTTGATCTCGATGGGCCGATGGTCGTCCGAATGAACTAGGGCATTGCGGACGAGGTTTCCGAACAGGATTTCCAGCAACCGTCGGTCGCTATGGAGTCGAGGCAGCGGCGAGATATCGACCTTTGCATTCTTCGACTGGATCAGGGCCGAATTATCCACGAGCACATGCTCGATAATCGTCTCCAGATCGGTCGTGGATTGCTCGGGAATATCCCGTTCAAGCCACGCCAGCTCCAGTACGCTATCCATGATCTCGCGCAAACGCTCCGAGCATCGGTAGATCACGCCGAGGATATCCGCGCCCTCTTCACCAAGGGCCTCACCATGGTCTTCGATGAGGATATCGGCGTATTTCTTGATCTTCCGAACCGGGGCCTTCATCTCATGCGATGCCCCCGCCGCGAAGATTTCCAGCGTGCGGTTCATTTTGGCCAGATCTGCGGTCCGTAACTTGAGAGCCGTCTCCGCCTTTTGCAGCGGCCGCAGATCGGTCAACAGCAGAAGAGCGTGATCCTTGTTCATCGGATCGGAGGAGATCGTGACGTTGACAGGGATTTGCACGCCCGCGCGGTCGATGAGGGCCGTCTTGATCGAATGCGATTCGCGGCCCGCATTGGGCGAGCGGATCAGCTTGATGAACTGATCGCTATCCCAATCCGTGAACAGCGTTCCGAGGCCGATCTGATGCAGCGTCAGGCTCGAATACCCGCTGAGATCAACCAATGCGCGCGACACCAGTTTCGATTTCAGGGATTTGAGCGACACGAGAGCACAAGGGATCGGCGAATTGACCAGCCCACGCCCGATGGTCGTTTCCGAGTCGGTCATGCCCTTGAGTTCGTTCAGCAGAACCGAGAGATCGCGCAGTTGCACGACGACCCCATAGATTTCTCCATTCGGAGCGCGATGGGGCTCGTAGGCTATCGAGGCGAGGGTCGGATCGCCGGGGCGTCCGTTGCCATGCACGCGCTGCTCGACACGATCACCGGCCAGCGCGCGCTTGATGTGCGACAGATGGCTTTCGAACGCTTCGACGTTGAGAACCTCGCTGAGCGGCTTTCCGAGGACATTACCCTCCTCCAGGCCATTCGCCTCGTTCCAGGGTTCGTTCACATACCGAAGGATCAACTCCTTATCGACATAGAAGAGCGGGGCCTGATTGGCATGGAGCACCGCTTCGAGGAACTTCTCGCTCGACCGGACCGCCTGTCCGGATTGCACGGTGCTTTCGACGTCGATGACGACACTGGACCAGCCGGTATGCTCGCCGTCGTCATTGTCGTCCCGACACGAGATCATCCGGAAATGCCGGGTCTGCGTCTCGGAATCCTCGACGGGAACCCGGAACAGGAATTCCAGCGTAGCTGGCTTGTCGCGTCGGGCAGCGGCCAGTTCTTCGTCGATACGCGCCCGGTCCTCCGGCACGATCATGTCGAGCCAGCCAAGGCCAAGCGAGGCTTCCGTCTCTTGTGAGAGCGATGCCCCCCACCCTGCCTGAGGCGTGGAAAAGCCAAACTCGGGATCGTGGGTGATCGCATGGGCGCCGAGCAGTTCGCCCACGATGCGCATGGCATTCGAGCGCTCCAGGAGGGCGACCTCGGCCTCCTTCACGGAGGAGATGTCGTAGAAGGTTATGACGGCCCCGTCGGCGCGCCCCTTGGCGGCACGCATCGGGTTGACCCTGATCTCCCACCAGCGACCATCTTCCGTCAGGCGCTCGGCGGAGAGCGGCTTGCGGTTGCGCAGGCTCTTGAGAACCATGGTCGGCAAATCGGTATTGAGGAAGGAATGCGTGATGTGTTTCAGGCTGCGCCCGATATCCTGCGCGATGAAGTTCACGACTTCCGTTGCCGCCGAGGTAAATCTCTTCAACTGCAAGCGGTCATCGACGAAGACGACGCCGATATTCGTGGCCGACATCAGGTTTTCGATCTGGTGCGTCAGATCGACGAGTTCATCGTTCTTCTGCTGATATTCGGAATTGACCGTGTAAAGTTCTTCATTGACCGATTGAAGTTCTTCGTTCGTCGATTGAAGCTCTTCGTTCGCCGCCATCAACTCTTCGTTGGTCGATTGCAGTTCTTCGTTCGAGGTTTCAACCTCTTCGATGGTCGATTGCAGGTTCTCGCGCGTTGCATCCAGATCGCGTTGCAAGGCTTCGACGCGCTCGGTCGCGAAGGAATCCCCCTCAATAACGATGGGAGCCGACATCCCGAACATAATCGGGGTCTTGGTGGGGGCCTCCGCGTCATCGAGCGTAATCAGGAAATGCCGAGGCTCGGTCGCCCCTTCTCGCGTCAAGGGGACGACCCTGATGCTTAGCGCCGTATCGGTCGGGCCAGCGATGCTCGGAAATTCGACGATCCGGTTGTCGCTCGCCGCCTTTTCCAGCGCGGTCGAGAGGGCAATGCGGACATAGGGCGCGACCATGCCCAGAATATCGCTGCTCATTGCGCCCGATGCGGGCCGAAGGAACGCGCCTGATTCTCCAAAGACATGGAGAACATCGCGATCACGGTTCACGAGGATGCCTGCCGGAACCGAGTGTTCGAGCAGATCGGAATAGGCGGGTAGCAGGCGCGTCGGCGTGCGCGGTTGGGGAGCGACAGGCTCATGACCGCGCATGAACTGACGTTTGGTGATCTGACGAGGACGCCCGATAGTATGGTGCGATGCAGAGGTGCTGCCGATCTTCTTGAAGATGCGCCAGCGGCGGTCGATCTTCTCGAAGTCTTCTTGCTGAAGTCCGATGCTCTCGCTCGGCCCGAGAAACAGGTTTCCGTCATGTCTCAGCCCGAAGTTAAAGAGCGACAGGGCAACCTGCTGCGCTTCGGCTTCGAGATAGATCAGGGCGTTGCGGCAGGAAATCAGATCCATCCGCGTGAAGGGTGGATCGTCGAGGAAATTATGCCGCGAAAAGACGATCCAGCGCCGGATATTCGGCACGATTCGCATTTGATCGCCTTCGAAGGTCTCGAAGCATCGTTCGACGATATCGGGATCGACCCCCGCGAACTCGGCTTTCGGATAGACACCCCGCGCGGCCCGGTCGATGGAGTGACCGCTGAGGTCGGTTGCGAAGATCTGCGGCTCGACCGACACGCCCTGACTGCTTGCTTCGAGATGGATGAGGCAGGCAATCGTATAGGCTTCCTCGCCGCTCGCGCAGCCAGGAACCCAGATGCGAATTGCCCGCCGGTCCTGCACCTCCGCCACCAGAGGCGCGATTACCTTCTTCCGCAGCAATTCGAAGGCCGCCGGGTCGCGGAAAAATTCCGTGACGTTGATGAGCAGGTCGTTCGAGAGCTTTTTCGGCTCGACCGGGTCGGACCTGAGATCCTCGATAGAGTCGGTGAGAGTCTCGCGCTTGAGGGCCGTCATGCGCCGCAGGATACGGCGGTAGATCGTATTGATCTTGTAGAGCGAGAAATCGACGTTGAAGGTGCCATGGGTGATTTCGAGGATTTCCTGAATTTCCTCGGCACGGCGATCGCGCGGCTCATCGAAAGGCGCGTCCTGATCTCCTTCGCCATCGCTCGTCCGACCGGCGATGATTCTGCCGATTTCGGAGGCCGCCGCCTTGAGCGAGACCGCCCCCGTAGCGAGCGCCGCCTTGGGCATTCCGTCGAACTTCGAATCCTTGGGGTCCTGAACGATCGTCAGGCCGCCGTGCTCGTGGACCTTCTTGATCGCATCCGAGCCATCGCTTCCCGTCCCCGAGAGGATGACGGCAATGGCGGACGAGCCATATTCGAGTGCGAGGGAGTTGAAGAACACGTCGATGGGCAAGGGCTGGGCAATGGCCCGGTCCCGGTCCTTCAGGAATATCCGGCCCGATGCAATGACCATCTCGACCTTTGGCGGGATGATATAGACGCAGGCAGGGTGGATTTGCTTGCCGTGCTCGGCAATCTCCACCGTCATCGTGGTGTGGCGTTGCAGCAACTCATCCAACAGACTTTTGAAGTCCGGCGACAGATGGGTCACGACGAAGAACGCGCAATTATCGAGGAGAGGCGTTCCCTTGAAGAGTAATTCGAGCGCCTCTAGCCCACCGGCAGAAGCACCGATTCCCACAGCGAAACGATGATTTCTGGGCAGAATATCGAGGCCCGGAGCTTGCAAGCCCATTGAGTTGCTCCTTGCAACATTTCACCTGTGTAGACAGCCGCCACAAGTGAAAAATAAGTGCGTTCATATTGAAAGTTTTAACCGTGTACTGTCAATGCGAACTGGGCACCAGAGGCAAAGCCCATGCACATTTCGATTAATCAAACGAGAAGATTTAATGCATCCGAACCGGCAAATTTTAGCGAAATTTCCCGCTCGTTTAACAATACCTTCACCAACTAGCTCTACTTTTTACAGCGGACATGAAAGCGAAATGAACACGGAACAGGACATGCACGCTCAGCACCTCGACGATTATTCCCCCGTTCACGAAACCTTCGAGCGATGCCGCACGGTTCGCGAAAACTGCGAAGCGCAGTTTCTTCACGCCCGTCAGATGCTCAAGGGCCTAGCGGCACAGGCCAGTTCGACCCGCGAACGCAAGCGGATCGAAGTGATGATCGACACTCTCGAACGCCGCTTCATGCTGGCGAACGCCTAGAGCGTTCTTGAAGTTCATATGGCTCACCACTCACACCAAAGCCTGTGTGAATGGTGAGCCACTCTGATTCAGACAGAATTCAGAGCGTTATGGTCACTCGACATCGTTAGCTAAAGGTCACGGGCCGCGTGCAGCGCGGCCCGTTCGCGCGTCACGTCAGGCGCACAGGGCCTTATCCACGGCACGCCTCAATTCACCGAATCGGAGTGGTTTGCGGATCGTTCCAGTCGCCCCAAGCGCCGTACACAGGTCCAGTGGGTCTGCAATTGCGGAATTCGAGGCGACGTCGCTCATGGCGATGATCGGCAGGGCGGGGTCCACGTCGATCCCGTTCGTAGTCGCATTGCAGTAACGAATTGCAATGATGACAGTCGCGCCACTGGTGGGTGTGGCCGTCCCTTCGGACGTCATGAAGAAATCGGTTATGAGCAGATCGCACTCGTCGTCGTTCAACAGTGTCAGGCATCCCGGTACGCTCTGCGCGCAATCGACAGTATGGCCCATGCCAACGAGCGCATCTTTCAATGCTTCGCCCAGCGATTTATTTTCCTCAAGCACGACGATCCTAGGCATAGTATTTCGCCTCCTGACCTCTCGCAGTAAACTCCGATGGTTAATAACCCATGAAGCCTTGCACGTCTTTGGACGAGCACGAGCGGGCCACAACCAAGGACACTCGATCACGCCGCGCTTATCGCCGGATACGGGATGCTTTTGGCAGGGGCCGGGTCCAGATCGCACCGATCTCGTCACTCCCGGCCCTGCGCGCCCGAGCGAGACGAGCGTGCAGCGCATCGGTATCCATACCGGGAAGGCCGGTCAGGGCGTCGTAGAGGGCATCGACCCCCTCCGCCCCGAGGGGCAGCGCCACGGGCGGGCCATCGGGGCTGTGGACCATCAGGCTGGCATGATTCCCCTTGGCCAGAAGGTCGATCCTGCTCGCATCATCCAAGTCGATCTGGACATTGCCGAAGGGGCCAACATGCAAGACCCGGCGTTCCTCGACGAACAGCTTTCCCTCGCCTGCCCCCTCATGCGCCCGTGCACGGCGGATGGCGACCCGCAGCCAGACGATCCCCGCCACCGCAAGCGGCGCGCCGAGCAGGACGCTGAGCCAGTTGAGCCGAAAGTCGGGAAGGCCGACGATCCAGAGCGCGACGAGGGTAACGGTCAGTGCGACCGCAGGCTCGAACCAACGCTTCAGGAGGGCCGCAACCTCGGGGCGGATCATCCGGTGCCCCCTGTGTCCTCTGGACGCGCGACCCGCTCATAGGTCAGGTAGGCGGGGGTCCGCCCCTCGCGCAGGGCCTTCGCCTCATACCGGGTGCCGGGCCAGTCATCCCATGCCGTGCCGGTATCCGAGACAAGCGCGAAATCGGGATGGGGACCGACATGCTCGCGGGTCCAGTCGATGTATTCCGGGATATCCGATGCAATCCGCAGATGCGCCCCGCTGCGCAGGATACGGGCGAAGGAATCGAGATTCTCGGTACTGACGAAGCGGCGCTTGTGGTGCTTCGCCTTCGGCCATGGATCCGGATAGAGCAGAAAGGCGCGGGCAACGCGGGCCTCGGCGAGGGCATCCATCAGATCGCGGGCATCGCCATGGTGGATTCGGGCATTCCCGACGCCCTCCGCCTCCAACTTCGACAGGCAGGACGCGACGCCATCGACATAGTGCTCGCAACCGACGAGCGTGACGGAGGGGTTGGCCTGTGCTTGGGCGACTAGATGCTCGCCCGCGCCGAAGCCGACCTCCAGCCAGATATCGCCCTCGACGTCGAA
>JAULCF010329990.1:0-11796 GCA_032361265.1 Devaleraea mollis | reverse complement strand
CTCTGCGTCGCCGCCTCAGCCGACGGAGTCCGCCCACCGCACAAACCTATTCTCCTCTCTGTTTTGCCATAATCAACACAAACAGACCTCAGTCAGGCTTTGTTTCAGAAGGTTGAGGGGCGCGCTGCGGGGGGATGAGTTCCGCTATCGATTCTGCGACCCAGATGCGCCGGTGGCCTTGCACAAAGACTTACCCACCGAAGACTGGAATCTGCTTTACACATGCCGCGCATCTTGGCCCTACTACGACTGGGTGCGAATGCCTTCTCGTCCACAAAGCCTGACGCACACCATTCTGCTCCAGAGATATGTGGAGCAAAATGATGCGCCTCTACCTGGGATACTATGTTTACGTCGATTCTCCCGATCCAGTCTGGTTACGATGTGGGTACTGCTACGAGCTCGCCCTGGACAAGCTAGGCATCCAGACCGTCGCCTTTTGCTTCACCGGCTGGGGACGCGTGGTCAGACCTTATCGTCTAGCGACCATATTCCTCGAATGGCTCGCGTCTCTATCCAGCCTCGAATATCAGGGAAATTATAGTCAGGGGGAAGACGATGGCAACCTTAATTTCACCTCGTATCGCCAGGAAGACTCCCTCGTCTTCTCACCACCAGAGAAGCGCCCGGAGAGTCGACCAACCGCCATCATGTCGATGCCATCGATCGATGATCTACTTAGTCATGACTGGATTCTGCAACACCACGAATGACGAAGGCCGACAAGCGTTCCGTAAATACGCCGCCTCCTCAGACACCATCAACACCACCGTCGAGGCAAAGAAGGCGAGATAATACAGATTCAGGGTCCGCACAGCTTGGAAGAGTGCTTTCCCAGGTTTCCCGTGCCCCAGATCAGTCCCAGTGGCTCCCCTGCAAACATGAGGCCTCGAAGAGGTCAACGGCTTCCGGTTTCAAGCCGCGGTCTTCGACTCTTTCGGGGCCTGCTCCGACAAAAATACTGGGTTCGTCGTGTCGTACGCCAAGAGAGTCGACGACCGCCAAGACACGACCCCGAATCGCGTCTTCGACCATATTTTTGGTAGACTACGCTATTGTATCTGAAGCTCTAATGCTCAATTCGTAATTTTACGTAGGCCGAAGTCCGTTTGGCCGACTCAATAACCTGGTTTTGAATGGAAATCAACTGCATGTATAAACATCTTAACCGACCGTCCGACCGACCGTGATGCCACCACGCACGACGAGAGCGTTGGAGGCGGCCTCGATCGCAGAACTCAACGCCGCAGCCACGCCGCTATCAGCCACTGCCCACCCACCAACTCCAGCCCTCGTCGGGGCTACCCTGCCCCGCCTGCGGGTACAGCCCCAGGCGCTGGCAACGCGCCGCCGAAACATCCGCCCTCTACCTTTTCTTAACAATCCACAAAACTCCCATCTACCCTCGAGATACTCCTCGCGCTCCACGGTCGTGCGACGTCCACGATACCTTGCCCGGCTCCATTCTCGCTCTCGCGGCCATCCTCTCCCAGATTCTGCTCCGCAACGTTTAATTTGCGGTGCTCAGATCGGCTACGGAAGAAACTGCGCACAAGGTGTGGACTATATCCTACCAACTTGTCTATTACAAGACGTTGCGTAGGGAGAGTGCCTGGCGCACATCGTCAGGACGCCTCGCATCTATGACCCAAAGACTCATGCGCGCTGAGCGCAATGAGTACGGCGAGCAGTGGAAGGAGATGCTCGTGACGCATGATCAGCGCATAGAGCTCGAGAAATCTTCCGCCGCGAGGTGAGCGGCCCGCGACGAATGCACCGAGATTCGTCACTGCATGAAACGCGCCCAGCGCCTTGACGAGAAGGCGCTGTACGGCAACGCCGAAAAATCCCTAGACCAGAGCCCAAGTTTGATCTGGTGACGCCGGGCAAAATAACAGGATGAAAGCGCTTCATCATGTTCTCGCAGTTGACCGTCAGCGTGACGAACCAATTTCCATTATCCCAGAAAGAGACCTACCCCCGAAACAACGTTTCAGCGCTGTTTCCGTCCGCTAGGCTCTGTCTGCAACAGATAAAGACTCTGCGACAGGACTTGACCGAGCGAGCGTCCGCTGGCTCCTGCTCGTCACCAATTCCGAGTACAGGATTCACCCGGACTTATCTGGCCTGGACTTTATCTCCAAGGTCGTTCAGAAGCTAGCGGCCGTCGAGTCCTCGCCCGAAGTCAGCCACATGATCTCCGCCGACAACCTCATCGCTCTTGACAAAGGTGGGGCGAAGGTCAGGAGTATTGTCATCGGCTTCGTCAAGAGGTGCCTCTTCACAAAGTCTCTCTTGCCGGCGTCGATTGCTGAAGTCAAATACCACCTGGTGCCACTCCAAGTCGGCTGCGGTGTCAACTCACATTTAAGCGCCATTTTCCACCACGCCAGAGATGCTTCGTCACGCTTAGGCTCGACACGTCGTACATCGGCGTCTCTGTTGATGCATGCAACGAATTAAAGAGAAGGATCTAGGCAAAGATGCTCAGGCAGAAGTCCGGACACTCGCCTTACCCCATTCGCTTCGAGAACGCCCTGTACGCGATTTTCGCGCTTGAAGGGGCAGAAGTTCCTACGCTTTGGGGAAAAATAATTGCTCAGCAAGGAGGGAGCTCAGCAGGGAGATCCCGCTAGTTCCATCATGTTCGCCCTCGCCATCTACCCTATCTTCGAGCACATCAAAGCGGAATGCGACATAATCGTAAATCTCTGGTACGCGGACGATGCCATAGCTGATTCTCTTGCCGTACTCGGTAATGATTCCGAGGGAAAGTTTGGCCTACTAAGTCTTGCCGAAGAGCAGCACAGTGTGCTTATCGTCGGCAAGATTTATCAGGTCAAACTTCCCCTCGGCATTATTTCCGAGTACGGCAAGGAAATCGACTTCATCCTCCATCCAACAAAGACGAAAAGCCTTTTGGCCTACGCAAAACATCCACCTCCTCAAGCGTCTAGCCAAAGCCTATGACCTAGATCTAAGACCACCGTCCGACGGCATCAAGATCCTTGGCGTCCCGCTCGGATCGCCGTTGTTCGTCACCACCTTCATTCTCGAAAAGATAGAAGCCATCGGTGCGTATCTCTCCCTCGCCGCAAGAATCCCGGACTCCCACATCGACCACAACATCCACCGCACCACCGCGTCGGCCTGTCACATGACGCACCTCCTACACCTCATCCCTCCGGCCGACGTGATGACGCTGTGGCGTGAATTTGACGAACGGCAGAGCGCGTCTTTCGAACGCATTTAAAACTTCCCGCGCTCTGCCGTCAAGCAAGGCTCTCGCGTTCCTTCGATTTTCATGGTCTGTATGCAGCAGAAGGTATTGCGCCGTGTGCCTACGGCGGCAGACTCGTCCATTCAGCCGACGTTCTCGCGGTCGAACACCGGCTCGCGCCGACGATGGAATCCATCTAGGCCGTCACCCAGCCGCACATCGACGCTCTCCACCCTTCTCTCGACGCCGCAGCAGGCGGCGTTCTCCCGCCGCGTCACCCTCTTCTCCTCTATATTTGCCAAATCAAAAGAAACATTCCTCATTCAGGCTGTGTTCCAGAAGCAGCTGAGAGACGTACTGCGTGAGGAGGAGTTCCGCAGTCGCTTCTGCGATCCAAAAGCGCGGGTACCTCTGTTCAAGAACCTGCCGGCTGAGGACTGGTCTTTCCTCTACACTCGCCGATGAATCCTTTCCCTCCTCCGCCCTGGTGCCAACGCCTTCATATCCACAAAGCCAGATGATACGCCGTTCTGCTCCAAGGATATGTGGGGCCTAATGACGTGCCTCTACCTCGGACGCTACGTTAATGATGATTCGTCCGCACCATTCTGGGTGTGCTGCTGGTGCTGCGAAGAGCTCGTTCTGGAAAGGCTCGGAATCATGCTGGATGATCCACGCCATCTCCGTTTGTTTCAACGGCTGGGGACGCGTGGACCGACATGATCGTCTTGCCAACATCTTCTTCAAATGGCTCGTGTCTCCAGCCGGTCTCTCCTTCCAGGTCAAGCACGGCCGAGGGGAAGCGGAGCTTTGGATTCCCAGCCTCGAAGGCTTCCTGTTCGGATCCCCTTATCGCCCAGCTGACTTCCTTGTCTTCCCACCGCCCGGAGCGCCCGGCGAAAACCCTGGTAGACCAACGGCCGTCGACATCCTGGTGACTGGCAGTTTTAACACGACGAACCTTGAAGGTCGAAGAGTATCTCGCAACTCCTTCTCCTACTCAGATGCTATCACGTCCGCCGGCCTGGTAAAGAAGGCATGGGAATACAGCGGCAAAGTACGCGTCGCGTGGAAACACGCCTTTCCCGAAGTCCCGTGCCATGACTCTACAACAGAAGCGCCTCAGCCGCCTGACGGCCTCGAAGAGGTTACCGACTTCACGTTCCGAATCGCGATGTTCGACGCGTTCGGAGGCTGCCACGAGGGTACGACATATTTACTCATGTCGTACGCCCAGAGAGTCGCCGATCGCTAAGGCACCACCCCCAAGCGCGTCTTCGATCGCGTTTATGGCAGACTAAGATATTGTATATTGCGCTCTAACGCTCAAGCCTTAATCCTACGTAGACCGAAGTCAATTTGGCCGACTAACTAGTCTAGTTTTGAATGGTAAACCACTGTGTATAATACTATAGTATACACATTCTATCCGATCGTATATAACAAAACGACACACAAAGAATCATACATGACAAGATGACGACATAAAAACGAATGAGTGGGTCGAAATAAGGCAAACTATGATACGTGCAATATCTCAAAATCGAGATCGAATGCGTGATCCACTTTCCCACTCGCACAGCAATGGTATCAACCGCAACACTGGTTGAGGTCAACGAGTTGTGCGGTTCGTTGGAAGGCGGTGGGCGAGCTTTAGTGAGTGGTTTTAGTTGTGAACTACAAACACTCAAGCCCGCCCCCCGCCTCCCAGCGGGGCACGAAATTGTGGCAGTGGAATTTTACGCTTGCCAATAACCCAGTGTGTCCATTCATAAAGGCAACTTGCAAGTTAGTTCAAATAAATGAATTTTTGTGCGTTACACTATACCGGTATAGTGTAACGCACAAAAAGTCGCGGCCGACACCAACGCTCAGAGAGATCGGGTAAATTTATTCACTCCAAAGCCTGGTGAGCTCGGCAGGAGTGAACGTTTCACTGTACTTTTTCTACTGGCCAATCATAACTGGAAGAGCGACTTTCCAGGCTAGAAACCCGCGGGTTTCCGCGGATAGCAAAAGATCTAAGCGTGATCTGGTTATCATAAGTTTGTATGAGAATGTTTTGGGTTCAGTATAAGCACAAGACTTGCGATGGACCCAAATTTGACTGTACCTTCTGCGGAGTTCCGCGGATAGCTTAGCTCTTGTGATAGAGCCAGAACGAAACAGAATCTGGTTATCATAGGTTTGTGTGAGAATATTTTGGGTCCAGTGTAAGCAAATGACTTGCGGGGGACCCAAATTTGACTGCCATTGTGATAGAGCAAGAACACCGTCCCATGATGAGTTTGAAACTCTGGGGGGGAAACTGGGTTTTCTTTTCCCACGGGATCAAGCGGGAAATTTGAACACTTCAGACAATAGGCCTTGCACATTTGAACTCGATAAGTTCAGCAGATTTAGACTCTTCTGTGAATAAAAGTAACCACAAAGTTAAACATATTCGAGAAGCAGAATAGAGATTTAAATTGGGTTACACAAGTTTCACAGTGGCACGCCCATCTTATTTGCGACTTGCTGAATCATGTGAGTGTCAGCGTGGGAGCGGAGGAAGTAAAATGGTTTCCAAGATATCGTGGTAGATATCGCCCTGATATGACAGGTGTCCTCGCCTGGAAATCTAGCCACGAGAGCCGGAATTTAAATTCCTCTGAGTGCGGGCGAGTTCTTGGATAGTGATTACTCTATAAACTACTAGCAAGTACTCAAGCATCTCTTTCAGCTCTTCTTATGTGTGAAGAGCTGCATCGGAGATGACTTGCTTTGAGTATTTTGTGAAAGATCTTGCGACGAGAAAGTAAAGTTTTTGCCTCAACCACGAGGCGGTTAAGAAATCGAACGACTAATTTTCTTGAGCCCGTTGGCGCTGAGAGGCAAGTGGAATATCCTTTTGCATCTGAGCAACAGCTCTGGACAAATTGTAAGGTTTGATTAGCTTCCGAGCGTTCACGGCGTCAACTGAAGCAACTTCAGTGACTTGCAGAATCTGAGCAGCGCAGAGAGAGCACTTTCAAGCTCGCGACCGAGATAAGCTTTGAAAAGCAGTAGCATCCTAGCTTCGCTGGTGGCTTAGAGCAGGACTATCGCTGTGCTAAATTCTACTTCTAATGCTAAATATGAGGTATGCGAGGCTAAAAGTAGCATAAATTAGAATTGGCGAAAAAGTGGGCAGGACTATCCCAGCGCTCTAATTCTACTCTAATTCTAATTCTAAATCTCGTGCTACTTTTCGGAAAAAGTAGCACGAAATTTAGTCATGTTGCACAAAATATAGCACACAGACACAACGGCCAGAGCGAATAAAATTTCGACAAGTGTCCCTAGGCACGTTCCTGTACGTAGTACTTCGTTTGTCAGCACCCCGGCGTCGAAGTGGCGCTTGCACTTATTCGCACGGCAGCGCGGGTGGGTCGTGCCGAGGAAGTCTTCAACATCAGGAACATGCATGCCTCTGAAGTTACTTAGAGCCGATTAGCCTGTCCACTCGGGCATCATGCTCATCAAAAATAGCAGAACAGTGCGCCGAGATATTGGTTGATATCATGGCGGTGATAGCCGCCACCGCTTCCTCCTCCTCATCAGAAGCGCCCGCAAAGATACCGTGTATGTTTTCCTCTAAATTTTCCCGATGAGAGCCCTTTCCGTCTGCGTTCATACTGGAAAGGTGTGCAAAACGTCCTCTATCGAACAGAAACGGTAACGAAAGTTGCCAGTCCGAAAGTATATATTATACATATCTGCCGTCCGCGCTTTCGTTACCGTATATTGTTCGTATCTAGTCGTCTATTGTCAACCAAGCGCGTTTTTAAAACTGCAACTTTTGTAACGGGCGACGTTGTCACGTGGTACCACAATGAAAAGCTTACAGAAATAGAATACAACCGTAGAAATGTAGAACATGCGATAGTCCTGCCTTTTTGGAAGTAGCACGAAATTTAGAATTGAAACCGAAAGTAGCACGTAGACGTAGCACGTGCGATAGTCCTGCTCTTAGAGTTTAAAATATCTTGCACCAGCGGAGGAAGCTACTGTAGCTTATAATACTCGTACAAAGGGATGCGAGAATCATGGCATGACTTTCGAATTGCTTGAGTAACAACTCACGGACAGCGATTTTTTCGCTTCCATTGGCGCATAGACTATCGGCTGCAACAGAAAAATGTTTGCAGTGTAGACTTTCCGCCACTTCGGCAAAAAAAGTGTTTTTGAGATACTTCCTCGTGGTGAGTTTCAGAGACTACAGATGTCAGAACTCGGAAAGCAGAACACGAAATCATCGATGACACTAAAACCCGAGGATTTTCTGCAAAAACACAAGCCAACAGAAGTTTGAAAAATATTCTTCGACGACAAGCGCGTACTGATGCCCACACTGTTCTATACCCTCAACATGACAAACATCGAAATTAATGTATGTAGGACAGAGAGCATGTAGAGTGTGGGCATAATGATTTGCGATTCAATGAGGAGCTCCTACAGTAGCGCAGTATACATGTAGAGCAGACGCACTGAATGTATGTCTCCATACCTCTCCAAATAAAGACTTGGTGGCGGGTTTTCGGAGGCAGACATGTGCAGCTTCGTTTGGTACGTAAACCAGCTCGTAGATTGTCCTCATATCACATAGAGGCCTTAACCAGCCCCAAATCTTGACGGTGTTAAGGTGTCAAGATATTTTGGGCAGCTCGCACATCTAGAAGAAACATGTTTAGTTCTTCATCTAAATTCTACGATTGAGAGGAGCCGTAAGGTCAACGTAAGTCGCACCTCAGCGGTTCATAAAATCGGCACACACATGTTTTCTCATTGGGAAAGTGTATGCAACCGTATTCATAAACATGAAGCTTGGTAGCCCACGTATGAATTTCGGAAAACTGTTGCTTTCCGAGGTGCGGATTGAGCGAAGATGGATCAAAGCCTATTATGTTAAAATAATAAAACGCAAAAGTACTAATTTCCTAAATTTAAAAAGCACCTATACAGAGGAAGGATGGCCGGGGGTAACAATTTCAGTAAAATTCAATGAGCCAGCACAAAGTAGTACGTTTATTAATATTAAAACAATTGAAACTTCATAGGATACCATCTGCGCAGCAGAGCGCAAAGTGCCTAAAAATCATACTTTGAACTACTTGATCAACCCGCTGTTATGATTCCGTATACACCCAGTGACGATATAGCTAATTATACATATTTATATATAGTTAATCTTTGTATAGGATTTTTGTATGATAGACATCATACTAGAATCATTAAATATTATGGTGGATTAGTTCAGGTTATGCCCATATATTAACCAACCAAGATTCTCAAAACAAAATAATAGTCTTGGTAAAATTACGTTACAACCGAGTTCGGTATGGGATCGGGTACTTAACAACGCTATTTTTTAAGTTAATATTATATTACAACTATTCTCACTCTAAAGCACCTTTGCACCATTCATTCACGAAACCTACCGTTAAAATAATTAAAACATGATCATAGACCAATATATATATATATTGGTCTATAAATCCTTTACACCCAGTTAATCCGAATAACGCTAGCCCTTTTCGTTTTACCGCGGCTGCGGGCACGAAATTAGCCAGGATTTTTTGATATAATAACATAATTATAAACCAAATAAAGTGCTTTACAATAATTATCTTCATCACACACGTGGTTTGGCTAGGTCAAGCTTTAGCTCATTGCCTAAGTTTCCCCACTGCTGCCTCTTAAAAGAGTCTGGACCGTGTCTCAGTTCCAGTGTGGCTTTTTATCCTCGCAGACCAGCTAAGAATCACTGGCTTGGTTCCACATTCTATGAACCAACAACCTAATTCTGCATAGACTTTTCTTAAATTAAACTAATTCAATTTAGGGTTATTTCAATGATATCCAAATTTGCATGAGCGGTGTAAATCCGCATCTCTCCTGTCAACGATATCTCCCTCATCGATAAAAACCGAATTCAACTTTGATTTGGCTGAACCACAAAGCGAAGAATAATTTCTTAGCAAATCGTTGAGTAGTTCTACTGCAGTTTGAGACTTAGAGTCCCAAATAGCACTACCCATCATATTAGCTGTATAAGTCAAATGCGTCAACTTAATGGCAGTATTAGCATGCGGCATATCTGAGAAGCCATCAACTCCTCTTAGATCGAAATTAATACCATCGGGCCCTATTTTTTAGCTACACCGGTGGCTTCTATAGCGCGTACTTGGGTATTTAAATTCTGTTCGCCAACGAAAGCATGAAAGACGGGTATTCATTGGGTGAACTAGAATTTTGCAAATACTCTTGTGCGAAGTCGAGCTTTGCACAGCACTTAGCGTATATCAGACCTGTAGGTTAATATTCCTGGTCAAACAAAGGTGGTCTGAACCTTAGCTGCACCGGAATTGTGGCCTTCCAGGTCACTCGTATGCGCATATAGGGCTGAAAGAGGTTTTGCTACTGCATGTACAATAGAGATACCCAAACAAGAAGAGTCATGAAGCGAGTTCGACAAGACTTTTGTCCGTCAACTCTTTCTCTTATTTGCGCAATTAGTCAAAAACCTTAGGTGTACAGCGCCGATGGGCTGCCACCGCAGGCTTGTAACTGTGTGCAAACTTGTTCAGGTGTACTCTATAGGCTCATACCTCGCCCTATTTTTCAGACGAACCTAAAAACTGTTGGCGTATTCTCGACCATCTTTGTCAGCTCAGCAGTCAAATTACGGTAGAACGTTCTACCGAACAATTGAATTGCCTTGCTAACGAAAGTTCTTCGAGCATCCGTGAGCTCTTCCGCTGCCTCCTTACATATTTTTATCAGAAGCGAGTACTCTTCGAAAGGAGAGGGGAGCTTCTTCAAGAAATTAGGGGAGTATAAAAAAGAGGACCTGCCAATCTTGTGAGCTTAAATCTTAAGGGTCGTGACAGTCACAAAAACATCCAGCGTGCGGAGCGTAGTCGGTACATGATATTGCTTGTGTCTTAGCTTCTCTAGCCGTCCATCATCGCGACGTTTAGATTCAGAATCTGTCGTCGTCGGCTCTGACGGATCCTTGCTTTATTTGAAACGGGAACCGATGACATGGTGGTAGGCAGTCTTGGCATAGATGACATGGTGGTAGGTAGTCTTGGCAAATATGACATGGTGGTAGATAGTTGGCATTGTCAGCATAATCAGTCAGCAAAGTTAAATGGCGCTCTCGGCCGCCGCGACGCCACTCATAGAGCAGATAGTCTTTGCACAGATGACACACGACGTAACTCATAAAGCAGATATTCTTTGCACGGATGACACACGACGCCACCCATAAAGCAAAAAAACAGCCATCAAACCTCAAATCTCGGCATCAACACACAAGTAACTGGAGGTCAACTAGCCGTTCACCCTCACAGGCACCAGCACTCCCCTTCCCATCCTTCGTTTCCGTCGCTCACGGCAAAGCAGTCAGCCGCGGCGTCTTCTCGCGCAAACGGCAACAAGCGGCAGCCGTCCTAAACGCTTCCCCAAATACGCTCCGGACTTAAGCTACCTCAAAAGCATGCAGGGGCTAGCAAAACGACGCGCGCGCGTCACAGCACCACGCGCCGTCGGATGTAAACAACTGATAGCTATGTTATGTCGTCCCTACCTGCACGCCAGGAAAGAGCGTACAGAGCAACAGAAACTTAATAACAGACGAGCCAAAGGGGGATCCCATAGCTCTCTCCCAAAGGCGCACACCAACGCCCAGAGAGCTCGAGTAAATTTATTCACTCCAAAAGCCTGGTGAGCTCTGCAGAAGTGAAAGTTTCACTGTAATATTGCTACGGCCAATCATTACTGGAAGAGCGACTTTGCAGGATAGAAAACCGGATAGTAAAATATCTAAGCTTGATCTAGTTATCATAAATTTGTATGAGAATGTTTTGGGTCCAGTATAAGCACAAGACTTGCGGGGGACCCTAATTTGACTTACTTTCCGCGGAGTTCCGCGGATAGCGTAGCTCTTGTGATCAAGCCAGAACAAAACGGGATCTGATTATCATAGGTTTGTGTGAGAATATTTGGGTCCAGTCTAAGCAAAAGACTTGCGGGGACCCAAACTTGAGTGCCATTGTGATAGTGCCAGAACCCTCGCACGCCCCGGGCGTATATAGTTTTACTAAGGAACTCAGCAGGAGGGCCCGCCCGGAAAGCAGGACGGGAACGCTTTGGAGCTGAGTTGATTAGTTAGGCTTTTTGCCGATTCCTAGTTTTGTCGATTTTTCGGAGAAGCTGACGACTTATTTTAAAAGGATGAAGACTCAGAGCTTTCCCTCGGTTGACAGCAAGCAAATGTGCGTAGGGGATGCTACTGGGTGCCAAAGTATGAGAAGAGAAGACCGAGTTTGCGCTCACGGGTATTTGAGCTCAAACCGGAATATGGCAGAAGACGGGGGATTTTCTCTCACGCCGAGTTTGCTGTCCGTGGCTGCCAGCCATTACATTAGCTCCCCCGACTAAGGCACTCGCCTTTGTTTTGACAACCGGGGCCCTGCGACATCAGACCGCTTGCGAAGCGGGGCACCACTGGTGCCCCGCTTGTCGGGGGAGCTAACGTAATGGGCTCTGTC
>JAULCF010328879.1:0-11802 GCA_032361265.1 Devaleraea mollis | reverse complement strand
CTCCATAGCATCTGCAACATCCTGCGGTGTACCCACAAAACGTGTATCAGCTACCATATTCTGCTGCCTCGCAGCCACATCTTTCAAGCTTTCATCTTGCTTAGCTGCCACCTCAAACGGCCCACGCATACCTGTAATTTTATCTAAAATATCAGCTATTTTAGTTTCTGGTGGATAATCGTTCAAGTCAAAGCCTGCCATGTTGCTGACATTCCTAAGACCAAGCTCGTAGGGGATGCGCTCCATAATTTCAGCACGTCTGGCATGTGCTTCTTCTTTGGAGTTTGAGACAACCCCACCTGTTGGTGAGAGTATGCGAACCGCCTCTGGGTCACGTCCTGAATCTGAAACGGCAGAACGCCATTTATCCACCATGCCTTTGAGGATGTGCGGAGGTGCAGGTGGCGCAAAGATAACTTCTGCATGTCGACCAGCAAAAGCCACCCCTTCAGGCGATGAGCCTGCTTGTACCAATACAGGATGTCCTTGTGGCCCTCGTTGCACACATAACGGCCCTGTAGAGCTGTACCATTCACCTTCAAAATCTATGTGATGTACTTTTGTTGGGTCAGCTAGCATCAGGTTTTCGTGGTCCATAACCAGTGCATCTTCATCCCAAGAGTTCCAAAGCTGTTTGACGAGTTGCAGATACTCCTCAGCTTGTTCATAGCGTTCGTCGTGCGGTGGCAAAATTGTACCTGCTTGACTAGCCTCACGCTGATTCACTGAAGTGATGATGTTCCAGCCGATACGCCCTTCAGTGACATGATCTAAGGTTTGTAGTTTTCGAGCTAAGACATAGGGATTATTGAAGGTTGTAGAAACCGTGACGATAAAACCAAGCTTTTCAGTGATGGCTGCTAGCCTTGGAATGATGATGGTTGGGTCAAGAATAGGGAAGTGCTGACCGTAACGGATACCAACTTCGTCGTTGTAGCCACCTAAGTTATCAGCGAAAAACCAAGCGTCGAATTTGCCACGCTCTAAAGTTTTTGCAATCTCATCCCAATAGCCCATTTCGTACCATTGATAGCGAATTTTATCTTCGGGGTAGACCCATGAAAGTCTTGTGTTTGGTCCTGGACAAAAGAGGCTAAAGCCATTGAGATGAATCATTTTTTTCATAGGTTCTCCATATTAGAAAATAGTACAAAATAAATAAAATAGTTGCTTCTATAGTGTAATGCTAGTCTTACTGGTCGTCTGACTTAGTCACAAAACCCGTTTGACGTTTGCGATTAATATGAAGTTCCAAGACATCAGGTCTTGAATAATGCCCCATAACATCAAAATTTTGGCGTTCTTTGCGTACTTCATTATAGTCTATTTGCGCTACGACTAACTTTTCTTCATCCATAAAAGGTTCAACAACCCAACTTCCATCTGGTGCGCTTAAGCATGAACCACCGTTGGATAAGGTATCTGGCATGTTTTCTATAATTAGGTCGTAGTGAGGCGTATCTTTTGGAATATCTGATTTACGGTTTAGTCCAGAAACAGCAACAACATAGGAACGACCTTCTTTAGCGGTGAACGGTGTCATGTCAACCGTATTGCGGTAGTTGCCTGGCCAGACTGCAACGTGCAGGTCTTCGCCTTGGCTGTAAAGTGCAGTTCTTGCTAGAGGCATCCAGTTTTCCCAGCAGTTTAAGCCACCTACAGTAAATGAACCTAGTGGAAAGGTGCGTAAGCCGTGACCGTCGCCTGGCGACCATGTTAGACGCTCTTCGTAGGTTGGCATGAGTTTTCGGTGGGTGTTTTGAAGGATGCCATCTTTGTCAATGTAAACAAGGGTGCAGTAGAGGCTATGACCGCCACGGTCTAGAGGGCGTTCGATTGTGCCTAGGTAGATGGCGATTGATTTTTGTTTGGCGAGTTGGCAGAGAGAGTCTAGATGACCTTCTTCTATGCAAACAGCATTTGTCATGTAATGTGCGTGGATTTCTTTTTCGACAGTGTTGTTGAAGCGGGCACCACCTGTGTGCTCGAGCCAGAACGGATACCCCGGCAACAGTGCCTCGCCAAACACCACTAAATCACAACCTTGATTTGCAGCTTGCTCCACATAGTCCAGAATTTTAACCAAAGTTTTTTCTCTATCTAGCCATACAGGTGCAATTTGCGCTAGACCGATTGTAAGTTTGTCAGATGTTGTCATCGCCTATAATAACTTGATTAACTCGGAAAAGAAAATCAGAGCGATTTTAATTGTTTAAGCTAGCGCAAGTTCTATTTCATTACCCAAACACGAGCATTTAGGTTTACAATAGCCTGTGGGAAAACGCTACCGCCTCCGTGAAGGCATAATCATCCGCAGACACGCCTTAACCAGTGGCGACGTCATTGTTACTATGATTTCTCCAGATGGTAAATGGCGTGGCATTGCGCGTAAAGGCAAGATTGTAGGCGGAGACATCGGCAGGCTTAGCTTGTTTCATGATGTTAACTTGCAGTATTACCATAAAGAAAACGAAGATTTATACTTGATTACGCAAGTTACTTTGAATGGCGCATTGCCTAAACTTAGCGATCCAGATATTTACCCGTTGGGGCATTTTTTGTGCGAATTGTGCGATAAGTTGACGGTTGATGTGCATCTTGGTGAAAAGATATACGACTACTTAAGTAGTAGTCTTAGGGGCATAACGCAACACCCTGAACCTATCAAAGTTAATATTATTTTTGCTTGGAAGTTATTGGCGCAAGCTGGTTTAGCACCTCGGCTTAGTCGCTGTGTAAAGTGCGGTAAGTCATATAGTGAACATGCTTCGAGCGAAGTATTTTCTTTGGATGTTGGAGCAGGTGGATTACAGTGTATAGCCTGCGCTCGAGCTGAGGCTACCACCACATCAAACATAAAGTTAAGTAACGACACTATAGAAGAGCTCATAAGTATCCATACTAAAACCGTACGCCAAGCACTCGAAGTAGACTTAAACGAAATTCATAAACACTGGCAAATACTAAAGCACTATATAACCTATCATGTTGCAGAGTTACAGAGCGTCAAATCAGTACAGGAACTTTTGAATAGTCAACAAGTTGTTATCAAAACAGACAAAGTAGCATTTGCTAAACCATCACGTCAACATGAATAAGCGTCTTGAGTACTTTATAAACAGAGTTCTATACGAAATGGTTTCTAAATGAATAGAATTCTGATTAGTTTTGAGTTTGGAATAGTATGAACCTTCTTTCGATTTTGTTTGCCTTTGCTTTTGCCTATGTTATTGGCTCGATTCCAACTGCCTATCTTCTTTTAAAGCTAAGAGGCCTGAACGTTTTTGAAATTGGCTCAAAAAATATGGGCGCAATGAATGTGGCTAGAAACGTGTCTTACCCACTTGGTGCATTCATTTTATTTCTGGATATTGTCAAAGGTATGGTTGCGGCATACCTAGCTAGTTTCATTTCTTACGAAGCACTGTTAGCTGCGAGTGTTGGTGTGACCCTTGGTCATGCGTGGTCTATGTTCGTAAAGTTTCGTGGTGGTAAAGCCTTAGCTACAAGCTTTGGTGCAATTATTATCATTAGCCCTATGCTTGCGCTTTATTCGATTATTGCACTTGGATTATTTAGCTTGCTGTTGTTAAAGCGAAATGATTTGGCCGGTATATTGAGTTGTATAGTCTTTGTGATACTGATACCGATATTACAACTGCCTTGGTCAACATTATTGGCGGCACCTTTGATGGCAGGAATTGTGGCCTTGCGACATTTATTGGCGATTCAGAATAATCCGAAACCATCCTAGTGTTCAGCGAAAATTGACTGTTTTTGCTTCTGTGTCAAAGATATGCTTTTACAAGCTCAAAAATTAAATTGGCCCATAATTAAAACGATAAGATTGTTTTGTACATATACTGTTTAAAACTGATAAATGGGAAACCTAGCAAATATTTTTCTTGAAAAGAGACGTTACTGTGAGCAATGAAGTTAGTGATCGACTAAAAGAAGTACAAACTGGCGCATTTTGGGAATTGATTGGCGCAAAAGTTATTAAAGCATTAGACGGAGAGTCTATTGTTGAAATGACTATTGAAGATAAGCATTTGCAAGCCTATGGCATCTTGCATGGTGGTGTGCTGGCTACTTTGATTGATAATGGTATTGGCGCAGCAGTTCACTCACTTTTAACTGAAGACCAAGCAAGTGCCACGGTTGATTTGAATATAAAGTTTTTAAAAGGTATTAGTGAAGGTGTACTACGTTCAGAAGGAAAAGTCTTTAAAAAAGGACGCAGTATGATGTTTGCTGAATGTAGTATAAAAGATGATAAAGACCAATTGATTGCTTGGGGAAGTGGTACTTTTGCTATCCTAGACCGTAAAAAATGGACTAAGGGTAGCTAGGATTCTGCAAGTTTGTTGTTTAAATTCAGCTTGAGAAGTGATTAGGGCTCGAGCCCTAATCTGTGTTTTGTCTAATGTTAGTTAAGTTAAATAATCTTAATCTTAGTCAAAAGCATCAATCTAAACCTTTCTTATAGGCTGTGAAACGATTATAATTCATTAGTAGGAAATCTAACTTACGTTATTTTTTGAAATCGATGTACATCTTCCATGCCTAGAAATAAGTGGGAAGTAGTATCAAAATAAAACACTTAACAAATGAAATCATCTTCTAATGAATGAAACTGACAACAAAACTACCAGTAAAGCAACTGAAACAAATAAAGATGCATCGCAGGATGTTTCTGAAAACTTGCAGCCAGAAGAAGCTAATACAGGTGAAATTTTCTATCCTGTAGCAGATGATGACGATGCATCTAGCATGTTCAGTTTTCCGAGTATTGCTAAGCGCATCAGTACAAACACAGGACTTTTTAGTGCGTTTTTGGTACTCATCCCATTATTGATTGCTAGTACTCTGGCATTCTTGAACCAAGGTGCATCACCTCAAACTCAAGACGCAGTTGCCAGTAGTTTGTCGCAAAATGCAACTAGAGTTGCAGATTCGCTTCAGTGGCAACTTGCTGCTCAGTTAGATACACCGCTAAATACTTCAACTCGTTCAGTTTCAAGTGGTACTACTGGACCATTGTTACCCAAGCTCGAGCGTGAATTGGACTATCAGTTTTTCGATACGCTCTATGAGATTGCTGCGCCACTGCCTGAAAGCATCACAACGTCAAACAGTCCAAAGCTACAAGATATTTTAAAAGATGTTGCTGCACCCATTGAGGCTGAAGGTGGCTTACTCTATATATATGACAGTACTTTACAACCTATCTATGCATCAATTAGCGAAAATAGTGATGCACAGCTTCTTGGAAGTGCAATGCTTAGAGATTTTTCTGGTGAGCGTTTTACTGAAGCAATAGGTGAGACAGGGTTCGTAGCACGTAGAGATTTAGGTGCAGCCGATTGGCAAATGGTTTTGTACCAACCAGCACCAAGCGCTTCTGCAAGCAATATTGCGTTAATGCGCCCATTAGCGTGGCTGACTGTACTTGGTCCGCTACTTGCTTTGTTACTAGGTAACTTATGGGGTTTCTTTAGACTACAGCGTCCGCTTAATGAATTGAGAGAGGGTGTCCACCGTTTGCTAAGTGGTAAACAAACTGCGTCGGTGCCTAGAAACCGTGCTGATGAACTGGGCTTACTAACCACAGAAGTAAGTTTGTTGAGTCAAAAGTTTTCTGCGGTGGTTGTGGAAGAAGCGGAACCAAAAGAGCGTTTATTTGAAGCGCAGGAGCGTATTCGCCAGCAGTATCTTCGTGAGACCTATCCTGAACAGTTTGATGGGAGCGAAGATGCTAGTGGGGAAGATACTGTTAATGTATCTCGTAATGTGTCTGGTAAGGCGTCTCGAGCTAAGAAATCAAGTAAGGCTAAAAATGTTGCAAATACTGCCCCGAAAGATTCTGTCAGTAAAGCTGCGTTAGATAAAGCAGTTAAAGAAGCTAAAGAAGCTTCTGCCAAGTCTTTAAAAACAGCTTCTATTGAAGCTTCTAAAGTAGCCGAGGTAGATAAAAAAGCTATAGCGGATCTTGAGAAGGCACTGGGGGAGGCTCGAGCCTCGCAAACTACCCTAACCGAATCGAACTCACAACTTGAATCCCAACTTAAAGAAATCAAAGATAGCAATCAAAAACTAGTTCCAAAAGATAAAATCGAAACAGAACTAAATCAGTTACAACAGCAACTTGGTGACCGTAGCAAAGCTTTAAAGAGCCACATACGTGCTGCTAAGGCGTCTGCTGTAGGATTTAATGTCTCTGATAGCGAAGCAAATATGAATGCTGCAGAAGATGAACTTGAAGGTTTAAGTAGCCTAATATCTACATTTGGTGTGAATTCATTAGGCTTGAAACCATTGCCTGTCGAAAAGAAAGTTGAAGCATCATCCAAACAAGATAAGTCTTCTAGAAAAAACAAGCAGCAAGATAAAGCTAGAATCGATTTAAATGCTGGCAAGCAAAATATTTCCAAACCTAACAGTATGAAATCTTCTGCGAATATTACTAGTAATAATGGCAAAGATATGGCAAATGCATCTACGCCTCTAGTAGATAGTGCTTCAAAATCTAAGTCTATTAAGCCTGAAACTGTTAAAGAAAAGTCTATAATACCTGAGAAAACCAGTGTAAAAAACCAGCAAGCACAGCGAGTTAAGCCAGATAAAGTGGATGTTGAAAAGCAGAATATGCTAACACCATTGCCAAACTCAGGTATTTCTTCTAAATCTTCGGTAAAGCCAGTAGCGATGGCCGCAAAAGATATTGATGTAAATATATTGGAGCCTGTAAAGTCAACGCAATCTAAAGATAGTGCTAAATCAATAGATGCTCAAGTAATGGATGCTCAAACAATCAGTTCTAAAGCAGACAGTATTAATTCTAAAAATGAAGTTGAACTTAAAGAAAACCCAGTAAAGCTTGATAAAGCAGCACCTAATGTGCAGGCAAATGCGCCAGTATTAAAAGAAGAACCTGTGAATATCGCAGCCATAAATTATGACGCTGCCATGGCTTTGGAGATAGACAAAAATCTTGATTTGCAACCTGCTTTAGAAGCTTATTTACAAGGTTTTAAGCAACACACACAGATCCAGGTTGATCATTATATAGCTGAATTAAGCGTGTCTGATCAACAAAAAGGATTGTTACGAGACTTTGCTAAAGCAACCTTTGATAACATTGCTAAACACTCAGATGCTAGTAGCGTACTGCTCGAGCTGAATCCTTCCAAAGATGGATCAAGCATAGAGCTAGTGATTGTTGATAACGGCAAAGGCTTTAATCCAGATACTTTGCCTGAGCGCAGCAAGTTAGCACAGTTCAAAAAAGCATTTTCAATTCTCAATGGTGAATTGACACTATTAAGTGGTGCCAATGAAGGCACCATGATTAATGCGCGCTTACCTATGTAGTTCTAGGTAAGCGCTTTATAGTGTAATTAATTTAGAAGTTTAGGAACTAGAAAGTTCAGTATAAGCAGCAAGTACAGCATCTGTTTTGATTTTGTAGTGCGACATATTTGCTTTGGCTTCACCTTTGTCGATGATGATGACTTGAGGTGACTGATGTGTTATTTCTAAGCGTTCAGCGATTTCTTGGGAGGCGGCTCGAGCTGATTGTACGACCACCATATACATTGGTGGCACCTCTTCAGATTCGTCATTATTAAGTTGCATAAATTGATTATGCCCAGCTGAGCTAATTGGGCAGGTAGAACTATGCTTTAACAATACAATAGGACTATCTTGCGAAGCCTGTAACATTGCGTCTATATCTTCTGTTGTTTCAATAATATTGATTTCATTCATGGTGTTGACTCCGTTATGGCTTGTAATTTCTAAAATAATAGCAGTTTATGGCAGTAAAGTCACTAGTGCATTTAACAAGTCGAGCAGTTTTTAATAAACCTGCGAAAAATGTCTAAGCATTGACAATAAGGGATTTATTTCCGAAAAGTTCTATTAAACACCTAACTATTTGGAAAATGCTAGTCATGAACTTTAGTCTATAAAGACTCATTTAATTAAATTGAAGGTGTTGTTGCAAGATTATCTTTAGCAGCTTCAGCTTGTAATTTGCGACTTTTTCGGTTTTTCCAACTGCGTTTTTGTTTGACTTTTCGCATAGGACGTTCGCGTTTCAAATCAGTATAAATTTCATCCTTTAAGTCAAGATCAAATGCATTCAAAATAAATGACGCAAGCCCACTTAAACTTTCAACATCTTTAACAACTGCTCTACTATCAGGAAGAAATTCAAAATATTTAAGAAGCTGAGAACGTAAATGACGCATAGCACGTAATTCGCCAAACTCACTACCATCGCTGTACCAGTTAAGGTGAAGCTGAGCATGCTTGTAAGCAATGCGAGCAATCTCTTCACTTGAAGGTTCTATAGTTTCTGTAGTTCCTAAATTCTCTTTCATGCCAGATAGCTGGGAAAATATCCAAGGTTTACCCATAGCACCACGAGCAATCATGACGCCAAGACCAAGTTTGCGGTAACTTTCAAATTGCTCTTTTGTTTGAACATCACCAGAGCCAATTACAGGTATACTCACAGCTTCAGCAACTGCCTGAATTGCGTCCCAATTGGCTTCGCCAGTATATTTTTGTTCAGCAGTTCGTCCATGTACTGCAATGACCGCTGCACCAGCTTCTTCAAGGGCTTGAGCAACCTCGATGACATTCATACTGTCGTAACCTAGGCGCATTTTGGCACTTACAGGTACAGGCACTGCTTCATTAAGCGCTGTGATGATTTTAGCTGCACGTTCTGGGTCTTGCATAAGTTTAGAACCACAGCTTTTTCCTGTAACTTTTTTGACAGGACAACCCATATTTAGGTCTATAGCTTTTGGGGAATAGTGGTCATAGATAATGCGGCCACCTTCAGCAACAATATCTGCTTCTCCACCAAAGACTTGAATTACCAAGTCAGGTTCATCAGGATAAGGTTCACCGATTTCTATACCTTGTAAATCACCCTGAACCATCCCTTTGGCACTAACCATCTCAGTAACTGCCCAACTGCTGCCAAAGTCTCTACATAGCTTTCTAAAAGGTGCGTCAGTATAGCCTGCCATAGGAGCAAGAATTGCGCCACCTTCAGCAAGTTTCTTCTGATAAAAGTTTTGTTGTTGGGTATCCTCAGTAGGAGGTGATTCTTTATGTACCATATTGCTAACCTGTTCTTAGTTTAGCAGGTTGTTTTGGATACTTTAGGGAAAATATATTCAGTATTACTTTAATAAAATAGTCAGTAAATATAGCTTCAAAATCAAATGACTTCAACCAAGAGTCTAATTTAAATAGTGTAGGGCGCAATAATATGGTGATCTGGTGTTCTCAAAGTTATTCAACTAAAGCTTGATTCGATGCCTCTGTTTGCGTAAATGAGCCATGTTTGGGATTGGAATTCAGAATGTGATAGGGAACCTTGAAAGTATTATGAAGAAGTGTTAATCTTATTCATCTTAGGGTTACAATCACAACTCTGGGATTGGGTCAACTGCTTAGACCCTTCACTCTTCTCTGGAAGGCCGTGTATTGATACACAACGTTTACATACACACGGTCTTTCTACATATATAAGGTTTTACTAGCTGTAATATTTCAAATAAGTACTATATAGCACTAAAAAAAGAACCCCTATTTACTATTAAAGTGAATGGGGGTTCTTCTTAAATATTCAGAATGAACTGAATATTTAGATTAAAGATATTCGGTATTAGTTACTCAATACACAGTTATCAATAATAATGTTACCAGTATCTTCGTGATAGAAGTAAACATATATGTTTGCAGTAGTTGCTGGTGCAAGACCACTGATAGTTACTTTATTGAATGCGTTACCAGCGATTTCAGCAATTGCAATTTCAGTGTCATCTGCGTAAATACTCATGTCACCATATGCACTACTAACATTTTTGACATCGCAACTAAGCGTGTAGGTGCTACCTGCAGTTGCAGTTACGCCTTGACCAACACATGCAGTTGCATTTCCAAGTGACATAGATTGTGTGCCACTACTTGCATCTGTTGAAGTCGTAATCGTACCTGCACCGCAACCACTTAGATCCCAACCAGTTAATCCACTTTCAAAATCAGGATTTGTAAGTAGGTTAGTGACACCTGTTGGTGGTGTGCCAGTTGGTGTAATCACCCAAACAAAACTACTTGTGGCAGTTAATGCACCATCACTTACAGTGACTGTTACATTGTTGCTACCAGCAATCGTAGGTTTGCCTGACATTATGCCAGTTGTTGCAGAGATAGCTACGCCTGTTGGTAAACCTGTTGCACTGTAGCTTAAGGTATCTCCATTAGGGTCTTGCGCCGAAACAGCAACTGCAACAGAGGTGTTTTGGACACTACTTTGCGCAGCAATTGCAGCAATCGTTGGCGCAGAATTATTAGGCCCTGGTGGTGTGATTGCGTCTGTTGTCAATCTACAGTCATCTAAGGTTGCACTATCTTCACTATAAAGGGTAACTGCTACGAAAGCAGCGTTTGCTGGAGCAACAAGAGAAAGACTGATTAAGTTATAAGCTGGGCCAGTAATTTCTTTAATTGTACTTGTTATTTGAGCATAGGCACTTGTATTAAAACTTAAGCTCATAGATGACCATGTTGTTGTTAGGTCACGCTTTGCTTGACAGCTAAAGGTATAGGTACTTCCAACAACAGCAGGAGCTTCTTGGAATAAACATGCACCAGCAGCACCGTTAGGTTTGATGTTAAGTGCTTTTGTGCCTTCAGTTGCTGTGTTGACAATGGTGCTTGTTCCAGAACTACAAGCAGTCCAAGCAGTTAGGTTTGATTCAAAGCCACCATTTGTAAGAATATTGCCTGGTGCTGGTGGACCCACTGTGCCATTCGTGATGCTCTGACCTTTGTTGAGTTGAACTTCACTGACAATTTTTGAGCCGTAGGTGAAGGTTGGTACATCAGTAAATTGTGCACCTGTTACATAAACATTTCCGCCATTGGCAGATGTGATTGTTACAGTATTATCTGTTTTGTTGATAACACCACTAGCACCCGATTTGAAGAAACTTGTACGATTTTCTAAAGTTGTCGTCATTGCTGCCCAGTCTTGTGAAACAAGTGGCAGACTAAAGTATTGACTATATTCTTCTAAAATTGCTTCTGAAAGATCATAGATTAAGCTGCGACCAGGTAGGTACTCACGCAGGTTATTTTGGTGGACGAAGTGTGGATAGGGTGAAGTACTCAAGATATGACGCAAAGCAATATCTGCTTCAAAATCTAAGATTTGTGCCCAAGTTTGATTGGTAGAGAAGAATGCATTTCCGTCGCCATCTCTAACAATGCCATTTGGACCGTAGAGGTAGTTGAATTCTGAAGTATTCTCTGCAGGTGTTGTTGTATTAAAGAAAATATTAGTTGGCCAACGTGGAATGAGTTTGATGTTTGCATTTAGTGGATGTGTAATTAAACAAGTATCGCACTCAGCAACATGTGTGTTCCAACCACGGTTAGCAGCTAAGTACTTAATACCTAAGTCTTGAGCAGCTTGAAGCATGGCAGTGTTTGAAGCTTGTAAACCAAACTGGCAGAATGGATCGCCAGGTACTTGGTCTACAACACAAGTTGCACCTGCTGGTGCGTCTGCAATTCTGTACCAACCTAAGCCAGAATGTTTACCAGTTACTAGGAATTGTCTGTCAAATGTGTTTGCAAATCTTGGCTCTGCAAAGTTGATGTTGTTTGCAAACTCAGCAGTTGCTTCAGCGTAGCTTAAGAAATCCATTTCTGCGTGGGTCCATGTATGACTTACCCATGGGAAAAAGTCTTTTACACAGAGTGTTGCTTCAC
>JAULCF010327768.1:0-11807 GCA_032361265.1 Devaleraea mollis | reverse complement strand
CCTACCTCTCTCCCTCCCGCCCTTGTCGCAAAAATCCTAACAACTTCCCTCCCAACAGGCCACACCAACGCGCCTCGCCGAGGCGCGCGCCGAGCTCGCGGCCGTCCGCGCCAAAGTCGTCCAGCGCGACGTCACCGTCAACGACATCGCCGTCGGCGCCGTGCGCGCCGCAGAGTTCTATTGCTTCTACCTCGTCGGACACGTCATAGGCTCACGGACGCTCTCGTGATAAAAATCTTTCTTGCGCTCACACTCGTTTCTGCTGTCAGCGCGTGCGGGGGCCAGGGGGGACGCGATTTGGGTAGGTCGAAATGAGCGCTGTTTCCTCGATTTGCTCGTAATGTCCCTGCGCATTTTCATGATTGTCTCACTTATTCCCTTGCCATGTTTCGGGTGGGCTAAGTGAGACAGCGCTCGTTCGGGTGCGCTTAAAGTGAGACAGCGCTCGGAAGTTTTACTGTGTTTCTTTGTTGCATAGAAAACGAAGACTGGTTATGGTGCAAAGTGCAACTAAAGCGGTGGCCAGAAACCATTCTTCGACCAACGCTCTCGCAATTGGAGCTGTGCAGAATTCTACAATAGCCAATTGCAATTGCAGCGGCTCATTTCTTCTAAGAAGAAGAACACAAGCCAATTGCTGTGGTATTGCAGTCGGCTTGTGCTTTTATTAGGCAAGCTTGGAAGGTTTCAGGGTCTACAGTATGACGCCCATATGCCGCAAGATGAGTAATGACACTCATAGTGTTTTAAAATATCTATCTCGCGCCATCGCAATCTTGCTCGTCGATCCTGAATGAAGTGCCAACTAGCTAGTCCTCAGTGAGATCTGTCGTCGCATTGCTCCACATTCCCACCTAGTTCCTTGCACCCCTCCGACCTCGTTGCCGTCGCCGAACACTTGGCAGCGATGCCGTTCGTCTCTCCCTTTCCTGGTTTCCGGCCTTCATGCTCTCACCCACCTCTTCTGAATCATCGGCGCCAAGCGTGGCACACCTGCCCTAGAAAGTCTGCTCAACATCGACCTCCCTTCCATTGCTCCGCATCCCTCTCATCAACAACCGATGACCTCTCTTCTCAACCAGCCCAAATTCCCTCCCCATCCGACCCCCAGTCCTTCTCCGCTGCCTTCGGCGACCGTCTCCCACAATGGCTCGTCGACCGCCTCCGAGATCTAGACTTCACCCATCCCACAATAGTCCAGCAGCGCACCCTCTCTCTCTCCCTGCCCCCACGTTCCCCGACCCTCACCCCCGTCACCCCTTCCTCCCCCTCCCCCGACGAAGTCTCCCTAGGCCACGACGTCGTCATCCACGCCCAGACCGGCTGCGGCAAGACCCTCGCCTACCTCCTCCCCGCCATAGCCGCCGTCGACCCCGGCCGCTCCAGCGTCCAGGCTCTAATCCTCGTCCCGACCCAAGAGCTCGGCATGCAGGTCTACAAGACCCTCAAGCGCTTCACCGCCGCCTGGCCACACGCGTCCTCCAACGCCCTCGACACGCCCTTCCCCGTCCTGCCGATGCTGAACCAGGCCGACCTGCGCCGCCAGAAGCTCCAACTCCGAAAGACAGCGCCCCGCATCATCGTCGGCAACCCGCGCCGCATCGCAGAGCTCGTCGACAGCGGCCGCCTCCGCCTCGATCTCCTCCGCGTCCTCGTCGTCGACGAGTTCGACGCCTGCCTCCTCGACACCGCCACCACCAGCGCACTCCAGACAGTCCTCGGCGTCCGCGGCCGCTTCCAGAGGCAGACAATCCTCGCCTCCGCTACCGTGCCCCAGCACAGGCACTTTTTGAGGCAGTGCGTGCGCCAGCGGTGGACGGCGGAAAATATTGAGCACGTCTGGGTCGAGGAGAGTGAGGGCAAGCCCGTGCCGTCCACGTTGACGCACGAGTATGCGGTTGTGGACGGGCGCAAGAAGCTGAGTGCTTTGCGGACGTTGCTTTTGCGAAATAGCGTCGAGAGCGGCGGCGTCAGCGTGTTGCCTAGGTCTATTGTGTTCATTATGTCGACGAGGCCGGTGCGTGGGATTGTTGACGCGCTGAATGACACCTTCCCGCTGCTGGGGGACAAGAGTATTCCTCCCGTTGTTGGGCTGGCAGATGACATGACAGTTTTAGAGAGGGCGCGGGCGATGCGCAGGTTTCGGCGCGGCGATGTTCGCGTCCTCATCTCCACTGATTTGGCTGCGCGCGGTTTAGATGTTGACGCCATTTCCCACGTCTTTCATTTCGACCTGGCCACCGACGCCGACGCTTACCTCCACCGTGCTGGCCGTTCTGGTAGGCAAGGTAACAAAGGTACCTCTGTTTCTCTCGTCACGCCCGGTGAAGAGTTTGTCGTTCGCCGGACCGCCAATGCACTAGGCATTGTTTTCAATTCAGTCCAGAAGAAGAAGGCGCCATTAGAATCTGTTAAATAATCCGCGATTGCGTAACTACGGCTAGCTCGGAGGGCATTACTTTTACTGGCGCTCCTCGGTTTTCTTCTTCGCAGTATCGTCAAGTCGTTTTGGACTTTCATGTGGCCTGTGGGCGTCAAACCCGGAACCCAGAACCTCTGAAGTGCACATGACTGATGTGGCTCAGTTCCGCGTACGTAGGTTTCAATTGCGGGAATGATGGGCGGAGAACGATATTTGATTTCGACCCACCACTCTCTGTGCGTTTTTCTCACACAAGCTACTTTAGGCCTGGCGCCAAGCAAGGCATGCGATTAGAACTGTTTTTAGTTCTAATCATTAGAACTTAAACAGAGGGAAACTAAAACAGAGGTCAGCATCACTACTCGTAGAGCACTGATCTCAGTTCTCAGTTGTGCTATCAAAAAGCAAATCAGTTCCACGATTTTGAGGCACATAAATGGCCGGTTTCTAAATCAGTTTTCTTTCTCAAGAACACTTTTGAAGTAAATGGTACTGCTTCGGGGTTATTTGAGAAAAAATCTGAAAGCAACATCGGCCCAGTTCCTGACCGCCTTTTCCGAGATCTACTTGATTTCCGTAGATTGCATATCTGACAGCTCTTGCCACCAGTTGTGACCATTTATTCTGTTGCAGCAGACAAGTTTTAAGTAAATTTGAACGTATAAAGCCCAGTCGTGGGTCTCACACTGTGTGAGTAAACGGATGACAAGTATGTTTTTTTCACAAATTTGTTTGTAGCGTACAGCGTTCACTATACTTCGAAGTAGAGTGGCGCACTTAAAGCGACTGGAACACACCCGTGTATTTTCATCATTTCTCCTCTGCAATGTTCCGTAAAAGCTTATTTAAATTGAGCCCTTTTCCAGTTGGTGAAAGCCGATCCGGCTGTCATCAATATACGACCCGTGGTATCTTCTTCTTTCCGTTTCTAATCAGTGATCAGGTTCCCACCATCTTCGTTTAGTGCACTGAACTTGAGCCGGGAACTTGACAGACCCAGCGCCTGCCTCTCCAGCACTACAAGTTCCTCGGCAAATATGTTTCTCACCATCAGCGGTGACCTGCTGCGCTCGACCGCCTACTGGCTCAAACCTCGCGATCGCTTCAATTTTGCCTTGACGTGCAAACATGTGTTTAGCGAAATTTGGGGCTCGTTCGCAGAAGAAGACATGACGAGCCGTTTTGCATTCGAGAGCCGCTTCGAATTTCCGCTCAGCGTTGACTTTGATGCTGTTCGGTTTCCGAGCCCCAATGCTTCGTCTTCTACCTCTTCAGCGTCGCCTCTGTACTCCAAGAGTCAAAATATTTCGCCTTTGCGCCTGGTCCCAGACCGTTCGCGAATGCAGCATTGCTACGTTTCGGTGAACTCAACAGGAGATCTAGTCGCCGTTCTTGCTTACGACAACATTCTTCGTCTAGTGAAACCGCGAACAAAGAAAGTCGTGGCTGAGTTAGATGTGGGAAAAATTTGTGGTATGGACCTTTGGTGCCTGGCGAGTGGTCGAAGAGCCGTACATGATACAATTTTGTCGCCATCAAATGAGTATGATGAAGAAAATGGTGTCGATTTGGAAATTGGCTTCGGCTTTACACCAGACGATAAGCGTGTTTACGTGTCGAGCAGGGGAAAGTTGGAGATCTACGATATAGACTTGGACGAGAAGGTCTTGAGGTCAGCCCATACGCTGCATATAGACAAAGCCAGTGAAATGATTGAAAAGGACAGCTGTGTTGGAGGATCGTGTGCTATTTCTGCTGATGGTGAGACTGCTGCTTGGATAGTTTTTGCAGACTCTCCCGCGGTTGTATACGCCACTGTATGGAGCATATCATCTGAAAAATGCTTGCAAGCATGTGAAGTAGCGAAAATTCATCCTCGTCGTTGGTCAGCTCTAGGGTGGGCCAGACTTCAATTTTTACCTGGCGGCAGCCACCTTGTCAGTATTGTTAACAACGCCAAAAAGTCTGTCCGAATTGTTCGAGTTGGAGACAGTGTCGAGAGGGTTAAAATGTCGGAGTTTATTTTTAGTGCCTTCGACATGAAAAATGTGGACAGCAGCGAAAAGCAGTTCGAACCGTGTCGATCCGAAAAGGCCTGGCTGCAGCTGAATCAAGAGGTGTTTCCTACTCAAGTTGCTTCTTTTTTAACCACAATTGTGGAAGGGCTTGCTACCCCAAGTGCAGAGGCAGAGTCGTTAACCCGTGTCCAGGAAATGCGTCTCCCCACTTTTCATATCAACAGCTTGCACAGCTGCCCGTCAGAAGCAACTTACAAGGCTCTTTCGTTTGGTCCTCAGACTAGACACCCATGGTTCGTGACGAAGCAGCCCATGTGTAGTGTGAGACTTGGTCTGGACGGAAAAAGGGCAATGACGTCGACAGCTAACTCTATGTATAGGCTGGTCAAGGGCGCAGAAGATGCCTTGCCAGGTCGATCGCTTATTACAAGCGAATCTCTTCAGCACAAAACGCCCTACGCGTTCAAAGGTATGCCATGGAGAGCTGGCTACGCGTCGGCTGGCGCATTTTCTTCCAGTGGAAAATGGCTCGTTGGAATTACGCTAGTTGATGACAAATGCGTTGTTTGCGTTCGCAACGTTACTGTCGAAGGATTTTATGGCCAGGAAAAAGAATAAGTAGGGTGTCTGTAACAGCGCAGCACTATGGCGGCCTACTAGGCCGCCATACTAAATTTAGTATCAGCTTCGATAATTTTCTAGATAGACATACACGTGAAATGGAAGGATCGGGCACCAGATCAATACTAAATTAATTAGAGAATAATAAGTCAGTATCGGCGAATCTGTGAAAACACTGTCAGATTTTTAAATGTGCACTTTTTGGTGCACACCGGCGTAATATTTTTATTGTATTCTCTAGAATATAATATATTATCGAGATCTCGAATAACGATTCTAATTAAATTATATGTAAATTTTACCAGCGCACACCATTATGCATGCGCCGCGCAAGAAATTTCAGCAGTTAGAGGATGACTGAGACACCCGTTACAGTTCTGCGTACGTACGCAGGCACATCATGCTTTACTACCAAAAGGCTACAGTAGTTGGTGGATGGAGGTAACGATAAACTAATGGTTCATGACTACTAGTCATGATCCTAGTTGAAGACCCGCAAATGAGGCAGTGGACTACCGTTATTTATTATTTGCGAGTTTTTCAAAGGAAGAAGGGCCTTTCAAACCCGGCGATCATTTTCGTGTTCTAAGTGGTGCTTCAAATTTGAAGTGATTAATCGTATTTAAAATATAAGTACCAGTCACATTGATCAAGGTGTCTGGTACCGATCTTTCAGCCTCGATACTTAGCTGTGTAAACAACCTTTGGGCAGTTTCAACAACGCATGCTTTCGGTCGGACTATCTCTCACTCGGGAAATTAGCGCCTAAAGTTCTTGTACTAATTTTTAGTTTGGGGCGTCTTGAGGCCCAGCTGTGAAGGGAGTGGGAGAAAGCAGGCAGGCATAGAAAGTGGTAAGAGCACTACGTTGTGCCCCCTGACTAAGATCATCCATCTCCGGAAGAGCTTGAATTGAGTGCATGAGATAATAGATGTTCCAAATTAAAAAGTAAATGTAGCAACTTTTACCTTGGATGTGTTACTCATTGTATTTTCTACGTGCACTAAATAAAAAAGTAATAAATAAAATTGGTACTTGCACTACATCATATCTCGGCCAACCAGAGCCCTACATACTGTAGCGGCGGCAAGCGCTTCACAAACTCACTTCACTAGTTCAAAGATGATCGCGGCTTATCGCCGCAAACAAAAGGAATAAAATGCCAGTCGACGACTTTCAAGGACCCAATATCCAGAAAGTGTACTAGTATTAGGAGCTACAACTCTTTATAAAGTCACGCATCCCTGAATCTACATAGGGTCCACCTTATGCATATCGATAAAGTATACACTGGCTTCAAACCGTAGTGTCGGAGTGTTCTCACGTAGTGCAAATTATGATCCGAGCGGTCGGCAAATTTGACGTCCAGCGATCTAGCTCGATAGATGAGCATATCCCACATCGATCCTTAATTCAATTCCGACAGAGAAAATAATGCACTAGCAAGTTGGTGTTTTTTCAACCTACTACTAGTGGGCTCAGTAGACTAGCAGTATTTTGACGAATTATGTTTACGGCCCGACGCTAACGGACTGGAGCTCTATTGAAGAGCATTGAACTAATGCTTCTTATTGGATGCGGATGGGTGTATATTCCATCGATCGTACAATAAACACAGCGTTTTAGATCAATACAAGAACTGAGGTCAAAGAGCGTGAACAGAAGAGTGCGATCACTCATTTTTAACTTGTTTACTTGAAGAGTTGGACTTGAATCAGAACTTTTACTTTCTCGCTCCGGCTTGTACTAGCCCTTCGCTGGATTATTTAGTCAAGAAACGCGCCCAACATCAGACGAAAGTTTTCATTCACCGCAAGCAGTGCAGCCATGGGGTCTCTTTCTTCTTTAACGGCTTTGGCTTTAAGTTCTTTCGTTGCCGCTCGGGTAGCAGCGGATGCTCACACCGGTAGCAAGTCTGACCTAACTTGCGAAGAATAGTAAGATCTGCGTAGCATCTTTAGGATTGCGTTGATCAATGCCACGAGGCGTCAAAAATTGAACTTTTCTGACATTTTCACCTTTATTTCAGCTTGCCGATGTGGAAAGTTGCCACATCTCCATCTAACACGTACAAGTTCAGCGATGATCGTGAACTACGCGCTGATAGCTACTCCATCGGAGGCTGTCCTGAGTACAATAGTTATCCAACTGGATCGCAGTTTACCGGCAATTACACCCTCGCCGGATACCAAGCACCGTACCGCAACAAAGAGTGCCTCATCCGAAACGAAGAGTACAGCTCGTTCCAAGCAGTTGTGCTTCGCGCCAACGGCTTTTCTTTCAATCCGAAGGACATCGATATGGACGACATCGACGCTCTGACCGGTGTGAAAGATAAAGACGCGTGGAAGGAGTCCATGGCGATCTTCGGCATGCGTGGCTCAGAGTATGTTCTGCCCTCCCTCAAGTTGTACGACGGCACAATGCTTGCGGAGAAGAAGTATACTGTAGCTGCCGCTGGCATGAAAGAGATGGGGCTCCCAAACAAGAAGATCTCGGTCCCCGGCGCGGAGTTTTCAGGCAAAACGCTGTACAACTGTCCTTTTGGCCGAAGCAACCGGCATTCAGCTAAGTGCCGCGTGACGGCGTCTTTCGGGGGTGCGCCAGTCGACACTGTCGTCGTCATGTACGCGGCGGCGCAGAAAGTAAGCTTTCCATTGTCTGCAATACTCAAAGCATGGAGTTTTATGAAGAAAAGCCTGTTTTTTCACAGTTCTGACTTTTTTTCTTTCCCCGGTGTCTTCCCCGCCCTCCTTGTCCTTCGACCGTCTCTCGCCCATCCTCCGTCGCTCTGAACAGTCAGTAAGTATTCCTCTGTCTTTCTTAAAGAGCCGGCTCTTTCCGAACCAGTAGCACCCTCCTTGACCCTTACTTACTCGATTTTTTTCGATTTTTTGCTTTGAATTTGATTAAAATTCTATTTACATTCGCAGAAGATCGATCAAAACGCCGCCTGCTTTTTTAGTGAGCTTACGCTGAATTGCGGCTGCCGCTGCTCGGAGAAGACCAGCCAGGTCACGATGTACACGCCCGTGGACGGCTCGACGTCGGAGTGCTCGGCGAAGAAGGTAGATAAGCCGGCTCTGACGTGTGATGTGCTTGGGAACAAGGTGTGCTACCACGACGTGTCGGATTCGTGGGTGGCGGAGAAGGAGGGTAAGCTTCCGAATGGGAACCACGCGTGCTCGTTGAAGCCGAGCAAGATTACAAAAATTACGAGCGACTTCAAGCCGCAGAAGAACTTCGAAATCAAGCCAGTGGGCTAGGCTCAGCTTGGCTCTATAGATTGTAGAGCTCTCATTTGTAGATTACGACTGTTAACAGTACTAACATTTGCTATATAGGTCCCCCTATTGGTCTGCTGAATTTTGTAATAAAACTTGTATATAGCTTGCAAAATGCGACAACTTTTTTTATTTACGAGACATGTCTTGCGCACCAGTAGCCACCAAAGAGGTGCAGAAGATCGCACTGACCAGGATGATAGATCTACAAGTAGCACTTTCCTCCACGGAGAGAGAGTGCGAGAGTTCCAGTCCCGCCCAAGGTGCGATCTTTTAGCAAAATTGCGACCACAGTTCTTTCTTGGTGGACGGGACGAAACTCTTGCACTCTTCCTCTCCGTAGAGGACAGTGCTAGATTTCCCGCCCCAGCTCGGCGCCTGCTTGCATGGCGACTTTTGCAATGCTTGTCTTGGATACATTCTCGCGCTTTGCTTCATCTTCTGGGCAGCCTTGTCCTAGGACAGCGCTGGACAGGCCTGCCCAGCGCCCCAGTCGTCTTTTATCTAATTGCAAATATTTCAAATATCATTCGAGAGCATTTTTTCTTGCTAGCAAGAGCATGCTCTTGGTAAACTTCAGTGCTTCGAGCGTAAAACTTTTACGGCTAGGCACGTACCCCCGCACACGGGATGATATCTATATGTATTTATTGCGCTGAGAGGAGGTGTTGAGGCTGATTACTTTTCCTTTATAAGACTCTTTTAAGAGAGCTCAGAGTTACTATCTTAACCACTACAATGAAGCGCAGAGATAACAAGCTTTGCCCCAAATCGGATCTCCACACCGTAAATGCACCCCAATTTCAAGAAAGTCATACGCCTTCTCGCAACATCGCAAATCGCCAGCGTCGCTCTACTTAGAACTTGAAGTACGATGGAGGCTGCGGCGGAGAAGCAACTGCATAAAAAGCCGATTCCTGGCACAAGGGCAATCAGCGATGACACAAAAATGTGACACCCATTCTATTTTACAACACATAAACATGCAATCCTAGCCCCCTGCGCCACCCCTACAGCACCTCAACATCATCATCATCGTCGTCACTACCCTGCGTCGCGGCGCGCCTCTCTGCCAATTTCTGACTATTCTGTGTGCGGTAATCCTTCTGCAGGCCGGAGGGCGTGACCTTATTCGAGCAGCCAGCGACAGGACACTTCTTGACTGCGTCCGGGGGCAGGGCGGCAATTTCCTTCGGCACGGCGGCGCGACTGCCGCCCTGCACAAAGAAGCCGAGAATACCGTTCAAGCAATACGTGTGTCCGCACGCCTGGTTAATATACGCACCGCCATTCCCCGCAAAGTCGCTGGTGAACATAATCGGGCACGTCTTCGCCTCGCCGCCGCCGACTTCCATAAGCACTTCGTCGTCGCTGCCGTCCATGGCGGACGCCAGGTCTTTTTCCACCGCCTTCACGTGCAGGTTGTCGCGCACCGCAGCGGGCGAGGCGCCGGTCCACTTTCGCTCCGCCGCGCTGAGCTGCCGCGCATACTCTTCGGGCTCGTTGACGCCGTCGCAGTTCTGTCGCGCCTCCTCCGTGATCTTCGTCCGGATGCTCCAGCATATCGAGCCGCGCGCAGAAGCCTCGACGTCGACGAGGGCGAGGCGCTTGGCGGCGTCGAGCATTTTTTGCAGCTACGATGAGTTGTCAGTCTTTGGCCGGGCGAGAGGGTGAGAGAAAGGTAGGGAAAGAAGGGGAGAGGTGGAGAGGGAGGGCGCTTACGTCCGCTTTCTTGTCGCCTGGGTAGGTGTCGCTGTTGATGATGGCCTCGCTGAGCGTCTCGACGCTAGCCATGACGCTGCCCAGTTGGTCGCCGAACTGCTTGTACATCTTGTTCTGGTCGGAAAACAGCTTCGCAGGCTCGCTGTTGGAGCTCATTTTTCTAGCAGTCGTCTCCGCCGACCGCGACAGGACAGCTTTCAGGTGCCGCAGGCTGGCCAGGAAGTTGCTCAGGTAGCTCACAACCTCTCCCGCGAAAAGGTGGTGTTCAGGGACCCCTTTTCTTTCCCGCGCTTTTGTTGGTCAACTGCACTTTGTCATACTGACAAAGTGACGTAGTATGTCACGTTGTATTTGTTAGCTTACGTGGAATAAAACGTGTTATGTAACGCGCACTGGTCATGATTCGACAGTTGAGGCGACGTACAAGGTGCCGCTGGCCATTGTACAACCTGCTCACCTCGTCACCTCCATCGCCTATCCGACGTCTTCCGCCTCACGCCGTGTCGCTCCCCCTCCCGACATAATGGACGCCTCCCTCCGCGCCCAACTGCTCGCCGCCTCGAAGATTCCGCAGTGCGAGAACAAAATCGCCTTCCAAGTCGTCCCAGTCCAACTGCGCGCCTGGATCGTCGACCAGGACGACGTCGTGTGCCGCCCGTACTATCTCGCCGTCCTGGAGCTCTACCCGCGCGGGAAGGTCCTGTCCGCGCGCATCGCGTCCCCCGCGTCCGTCAAGCCGACAGCGCACGACCTCCTCGCCTTTCTCCTCGCCTTTATGCTCGACCCGCCCGACGGCGAGCCGCGCCAGCGGCCGAGCCACGTCTCCTTCGTCGACGACGCGGAAGTCGACGTCTGCACTGGCGTTCTGAAGAAGATGGGCGTCGTGTGTGGGCAGCTGAGTCTTGCGGATGGCGTCCGCGAGTATGTTTCCACATTCTCCGAGAGGCTTGTCAAGATGGAGAGGGCGAGTCGCGGCGACTCGGCGGAGGCGCCGGGGCTGCTGAGTGTTGCGGGCGTGAGCGAGGGGCGTGTCAAGGAGTTTATGGAGAAGGCGTGCGGGATGTGGGCGGCTAAGCCGTGGGAGGGCATTGGCGAGGGGCTTGCTATTGAGGTGGAAGTTCCTGGGCTTGGCGACAGGAGGCTGCGGTACTACTTGTCGGTGCTCGGGCGCGGGGGGAAGGTTGGTGGGTTTGCGGTCATGGCCAGTTTGGAGGCTCTGAGGAACAAGTGGAGGAGGTCGAAGGAAGGGCTTGCGGGGCTCAGTTTGGAGGATGAAGAGGATGAGGAAGAGGGGACGACGACTAAGGCGGCGTCGGCCGAGGTGAAGCTTGGGGAGCTGCTCTGTGCGCAGTGTGGGTGTCGCGTCGGAGAGGGTGTGGAAGGCGATGGCTGCAGGTATGTTCATCGGTGTGGCGCGTGCAAGAGGCTTTTGTATTGCGATGAGCAGTGTCAGAAGCTTGACTGGGGTCGACGGCACCGCGGAGAGTGCGAAGCGGCGCGAGCGGACAAAGACTACGTTTTTCGGAGGGATGAGTGGAGTTGGTTGCGGCGCGAGTTGGCTCTGCTGTTCGTTGATCCCACGTCGGTACCGTTTGATGACTTGGATGCTGGGGAAGAGCATGGGTGGAAGTACATCGAGCACACGAAGCCGCCGTTGTACCCTATCGCGTTCGTTACCATCGAGGGTCCTGGGGGACAACCGTCAAGTCGCAAAATCGACAGGCCGACGGCCGAGGAGTT
>JAULCF010326657.1:0-11822 GCA_032361265.1 Devaleraea mollis | reverse complement strand
CAACGGGGCCCTTGCGGCCCGTGCGTGCGAGCGCTCGCATCAATCCGACCATCAGGCGACCTCTCCATTCGAGCTGACCGCACGAACCATGATGGCCACCGAAGCCAGCGCAGTGATGACGAGCGGGATCGTGCTCGATGCGTTCTCGCTGGAGCTCAGGAGGTCGGACGGATTCAACACATGGAACAGTGCGTGCGGGCCGGTGAAGGCAATAAGCCCCGCGCCCGCCACGAGATGAGCGTCACGACGCCCAAGGAACGCCGCCGCTGCTGCGAGCACACCGACCGTCAGCAGGCCAGAGCCCGCGTCGACCGCCAGGTGCTGGTTGTACGGCGGGTAGGCCGAGATCAGTTGCGGTGCGTAGCCGGGGAAGTTGTCGTACCAGCCCTGTGGCGAGATCACCGCCCAGAGGCCGGTCAAGATGTTGAAGAACGCGATCAGGCCGAGGACGATCGTGGTCCAACGGGGAGGTCGATCAACAGGTGCAGTTGCTGTGGTCACGAACGTTCGACGCTTGTGCCGCCCGTTTTGTGACACACCCGCCGGAATTTGTTGCTCACGCCTCTCGAACCCGGGGCTGAGGCCGTCGAAAGTGACGGTCCACAACCCGGGGTTCGTTAGACAGTGATCACGGCTTCCAGGCGGCGGCGACGGCGGCGGCGACCCGGATCGAGACCGACTTGTCGAACACGCTCGGCATGATGTTCGACTCGTTCAGGTCTTCCGGAGCGACCGACTCGGCGATAGCGACAGCAGCCGCCAGCTTCATTTCCTCGGTGATGTCGGTGGCACCGGCGTCGAGCGCTCCGCGGAAGATGCCGGGGAACGCAAGCACGTTGTTGATCTGGTTGGGATAATCGCTGCGACCGGTGGCCATGATGCGCACGAGCCCCTCGACCTCTTCCGGGCGGATTTCGGGGTCGGGGTTTGCCATGGCGAACACGATGGGCTCGTCGGCCATTGCCTTGACGTCGTCGACGCTGAGGACTCCAGGAGCGCTCACGCCGATGAAGACGTCGGCGCCGTGGATCACGTCGCTGAGTGCGCCCTGCTTGTCATCGGCATTCGTGTTCTCGGCGAACCACTGCTTCGACGAGTTGAGATTCTCGCGGCCGTCGTAGATGGCGCCCTTGGAGTCGACACCGATGATGTGCTGGACACCAGCACCCAGGAGGATCTTGGCGATCGCAACGCCAGCAGCGCCGACACCGGACAGCACGACCGAGATGTCTGCCATCTTCTTGCCAACGATCTTGAGAGCGTTCTCGAGCCCGGCGAGGGTCACCACTGCGGTGCCGTGCTGATCGTCGTGGAACACCGGGATGTCGAGGCGACGCTTGAGCTCTTCTTCCACGAGGAAGGCGCCAGGTGCGGCGATGTCTTCGAGGTTGATGCCACCGAACGTCGGAGCCAGACGGATGACGGTCTCGATGATCTCTTCGGGGCTCGACACGTCGAGACAGATCGGGAATGCATCGACGCCAGCGAATTCCTTGAACAGCAGCGCCTTGCCTTCCATCACCGGCATGGCGGCCTTGGGGCCGATGTCGCCGAGGCCGAGCACCGCGGTGCCGTCGCTCACGATGGCGACCGTGTTCTTGCGAATCGTGTACTCGTTGGCGAGAGTCTCGTCGGCAGCGATGGCGTTGCAGACACGGGCCACGCCCGGTGTGTAGGCCATGGACAGATCATCGGCGTCACCGACGGGGCACAGCGACAGGACTTCGACCTTGCCACCCTCGTGCATCCGGAAGGTGCGGTCCCACCAGTCGATGAGTGTCACCCCATCGACGGCCTCGACTGCAGCAACGACTTCGCCCTGATGATCGACGCTTGCGCAGTTGACCACCATCTCACGTTCGAGGACTGGCCCTTTGGCAACGAAGCCATCGACGGCATAGATGTTGCCTCCGGCCTCGCCTACGGCGGTGGTCAAACGGCCGAGAATTCCCGGCTTGTTGTCGAGGATGACCTTGATGGCAATCGAGTACTGAGTGGCGGGAACGGCTGCAGGCATTCGGGAAAGCTAACGGGCAGTTGTCGCTCTCAGCCACTTCTATGGTCTTGGGATGTCCCACGCTTGGTACTGGACCTTTCCAACGCCGACCGACCTCGACGAATGGGTGGTCTGTTCCTGGGAAGCGCAGCCACAGGGATCGACGAGGCTGACCCCCGACGGCTGCTCGGATCTGCTCTGTACGAGTGCAGGTCACGTCTTGCTCTGCGGTCCAGAACACCGCAGTTGGGAGTTCACGCTGCCCGACGGCGTCACTGCTGTTGGCGTTCGATTTCGAGCCGGACAGGTCAAGGCGTTGTTCGACATCGACGTCTCGACGCTGACCGACCGGCAGGTACCACTGGCGTCGATCATCGGGCCGACCGCTGCTGCCCCACCCACGATCTGCGGCGACGGAGCGCTGCCGCTCACCGACCGACGGGCGGCGCTTCTCGACTGGTTCAGGACGTGGTCAGCCGAACGAAGCCCCGACCAGACCAGCGACCGGGTCGTGCAACTCCTCCTCGATTCACCGAGGGCGTCGCAGCAGGCCCTGGCCAACGACCTCGGTATGTCGTCACGCACTCTGCATCGACGTGCGGTCGAACGGTTCGGCTACGGCACCGCAACGCTGGCCAGATTGCTCCGCTTTCAACGTCTGGTTGCGTTGGCGTTGACGACGCCGGACGACACCTCACTCGGCGAACTCGCAGCCCGAGCTGGCTACGCCGATCAGGCGCATCTCGCACGAGACTGTCGGGACATTTCTGACCAGCCACCGACGGCGTTCCTGGCCGAGCACTTTCCGACGTTTCCCGACCTGTCTGACCCGTACCGGGCCCACCGGTCCTAGGCGTGCTCCGTTGGCAACCAACATTCGTAGAGCGGGTGGTCCGCTGCGATCGGTAGGGATTCCACGACGCCGCCGCGAGCTGAGGAGTAGACAGCGGTGACGAACTCGAGCGAACGGCGACCGTCAGCAAGTGTCACTTCTCGTCCCGGCCTGCCGTCGAGCGCATCGGCCACCGCGGCGAACATGCCGACGTAGCCGACCGCCACCTCATCACCGACCTGCTCGAGTACGGCATCGATCTCTGGCTGCCGCTTGGGATTGCGGGCCGTGAACGTCCACGCGGCTGCTGCTGGAGCGTAAGGAACGTGACTGCTCTCGACCGTGACGTGCTCGCAGACCAGACGAAGGCGGCTCATGTCCGTCGCTGAACCAAGGGTGACCGAACTGGTGACCAGTGCTCCGCTGGCCATTCGGATCGACAGGCTGGCGCAGTCCTCGACCTCGATGTCATTGACACGTGTGTCGAGCATGGCCGACACGTCGGCGAACGGGCCGAGCAGGTAGGTCACGAGATCATGGATGTGGATGGCATGACCGAGCATTGCTCCGCCCCGCTCGGTGGCCCACGTGCCCCTCCAATCAACGGCGTAGTAGCCAGCGGATCGGTTCCAGTGCGTCTCCAACGTGGCAACGTGCGGCGATCCGATCAGGTCTGCGGCCTCCAGCGCTTTGAACTGAGCCGTACCGAGGCCGTATCGATACTGGAACACCGGCGACAGGAAGCCTCCGGTCGACGCCACTCGCTCGGCCAGTTGGTCGGCTTCGGCGAGACTGGCCACGAGGGGCTTCTCGCAGATGACGGCCTTCCCTGCGTCAAGTGCGGCGAGGCACGCATCGAGATGGAGATGCGGAGGCAAACAGATGTCGACCAGTTGGACGTCACTCGCCAGCACGTCGTCGAAGCTGGCAGTGACCGATGCTCCCGTCGCCCTCAGTGCGAGCTTTTCCGCTCGCGAGATATCGAGATCACAGATCGTCGTCACCTCGAATCGATCGGCCAGTTGCTGGTACGCAGCGAGGTGTTCGCTGCCGATACCAGCCCCGACGATCGCGACGGTCCTCGGAACTGATGCGTTGGTCATGAACGTGCCTCGGCGTGCGTCTGGGCCCGAATCGCGAGCTCCATGGTGAGGAAGGTGTGCGCCTGGGAGCACGCTGTTTCGGTACGGTCCTCGATGTCTGCCCGCAGCCGGCGGAAGTAAGGCAAAGGCTCGTCGCCAGCGTCGATGCGAGCGTTCTCCACGCCGTTGACGAGGTACAGCGTGTTGGCTCGATGCGGCTGGCCGACGTCTGTGTACTTACGCACCTCGATCGTGCCCTCGGTACCCAGCAGGAACAAGCGGCCGTCGCCCCAGGTCGGCAAGCCGTCGGGAGTGAACCAATCGACCCTGACATAGCCGTGGCCTCGCGAGCTGCGAAGCGTGACTTCGCCGAAGTCTTGAAAGCCAGGATGGAGCGGCAGCGTGGTGTTCTCCACCAGTGCGTGGGCCACCTCTGCTTCGGTCGAACCGGTGAAGTGGAGGAACTGATCGATCTGGTGGGAACCAATGTCAGTCAAGATGCCGCCGTACCGCTCACGTTCGAAGTACCACGACGGACGAGTTGCGAGGTTCTGCTTGTGGGGCGCCAGGTTGACGGTTTGTACCACTCGCCCGATGGCCCCATCGGCAACCAGCCGCTCGGCTGCGGCGACGGCAGGCACCTCGAAGCGCTCGGAGAAGTTGACCGACCAGATACGACCGGTCTCGCGCTGCACAGCTCTCAACTCATCGAGCTGCGCAAGCGTGGTGCACCCCGGCTTGTCGACCATGACGTCCTTGCCGGCGCGCATCGCCTCGATGGCCAAGGCCGCTCGGTCGGCGGGCACTGCGGAGATCAACACGAGCTCGACCGCTGGGTCGTCAAGAATGCGACGGCGATCATCGGCTCGCACGAGTGAGGGAAAGACCTCGCTGAACTTCGCCTCGGTCACCGCCGTCCCGTCGCTCCACCAGTGTGTGCACTGGCCACCGAGGGCCAGCATGCGACCGAGCATCGAGAAGATGTGGCCGTGATCGATACCGAGAACGCCGATGCCGAAGGGGGTCCGTTCGTTTGCCGCACTCATCGCAACACCACTCGTTCACCAGCAGCCGCTGACCGCTCGACCGCATCGACGAAGGCGTGCACACCCAACGCGTCACGCCCGCTCACCAACGGCGCTCGTCCCTCGTTGATCGCGTCGACCATGTCGGCAACGACTGCGGCATGCCAATCCGAACTGAATGCCATTGGATTCTCCCCTGACCCGGTGGCCGCCTCCTGGCCGAAGGTCTCGCTTCGACCATCTCGCCATGACAGCGTGAGCACGTCGCCCGTCAAACGGGCGCTTGCGTTCTCGAAGTGAAAGCGGATGAACTCGCTCGAACCAGGAAACGCTGCTGTCGTGGCCATCAGGTTTCCCACCGCTCCGCTGGCGAACTCGATACCGACCGACGCGAAGTCCTCTGCCTCCATTCGATGCAGCTTCGTCGTTGCCGTCAGAGCGGTGACCGACCGCACTGGGCCCGTCAACGCCAGCATGACGTCGAGTGTGTGAATGGCTTGGGTCAGGAGCACGCCGCCGCCATCTCGAGCGTAGGTTCCCCGCCCCGACTCGTCGTAGTAGGCCTGTGGGCGCCACCAGGGCACCGCCACCTCGACCATGCCAAGAGCCCCGAGTTGGTCGCCAGCAACCAACTCATTCAGGCGCCGCACCGAGGCCTTGTGACGATGCTGCAGGAAGACTCCGATCGTGACGCCTGCGGCCTCGGTCTGTTCAACGATGGCCGTCGCAGCTGCCAGGTTCCGCTCGACTGGTTTCTCGATCAGCATGTGCTTGCCGGCGTTCGCAAGGGTCGCCATGACGTCAGCCCTCGCATCGGGCGGGGTGGCGATCAGCACCAGTTCGATCGCGGGGTCGTCCGCTATCTCGTGGATCGATCGGTAGGCAACACAATCGCTGGGCAGCACTGCCGCCTGGCGCTCGAGGAACAGTTCGGCGCTCGCCGTTGACGAGGCAGCCACGCCGCGGAGCTCAACTGCGTCGCCACAGCGGCGAACGGCATCGGCGATGACCGGTGCGACCATGCCCGTCCCGACAAGCGCCAGACCCATGACTCGATGCTGGTTCTCGTGAATGCTGCTCAAACCTGACCGCTCGCTCCAACGCCAACGGGCGCAACGCCGAGGGTCGACACTCGTTCGCCGTAGCGAGCGTTGGGGTAGTAGTCCCAGACGGCGTGGTGCTGCACTCGTCGGTTGTCCCACATCGTGAGGGTGTTGGGCTTCCATTCGACCCTGGCATGAAGCCGGGGCGTGGTCGCGACGAAGTTGTAGAGCGACTCGAGGAGCGCCTTGCTCTCCCACCGCTGCATGCCAACGAGGTGTGAGGTGAACGCGCTGTTGACGTACAGCAACTTCTCTCCGGTGACCGGGTGCAGGGCAATCACCGGGTGCTCGTTGCGGGGGTACCCACCCTCAGGCGGTGTCGACTTGTACGCACCGATGTAGGGAATGCCGCCGTCGTGGACAGCCGTGAGCCCTTCGAGGAAGGACTGCATCGTGGGCGACAGAAGCTCGTACGCCAGAGCCATATCGGCGTAGAGCGTGTCGCCTCCGCCGCATGCGGGCGTTTCGGTGATGTAGAGCAGTGATGCGTACGGAGGGTTGGCGTCGCAGGTGACGTCAGAGTGCCAGGCATCGCCTGCGGTGTACGGCGACTCGGCCGTGGTCTTCACGATCAAGATCTCGGGGTCCTGCTTGCGAGCGAAGTTCATTGGGTGCACGTGCAATTCGCCGAAGTGTCGACCGAACGCCTTGTGTGCTTCTCGGTCGAGGTGCTGGTCACGGAACGTCACCACACCCCAGTCGGCAAACGCCTGCCGCACATCGGCGAGCTGTTGATCGGTCAACGGCACCGACAAGTCGACGCCTTGGATCTCGGCGCCGAGGTGCGGTGTCAGCGTCCGAACCTCGAAGCTCGGGTAGCTGGTCGTGGGTGTTGCAACGGCGCCGGGCCGCAGCTTGCGAGGCGCACTCGCCGGCTGATGAGTTGCGGACGTTTCATCGGTCATCACCATGGGCGGACGTTAACGCCCTCTCCCGAGTCTGTCCGATCCGTACAAGACGAGCCGCCCTTCGTGGCTCACGATCGTGGAATGACCGAATCCGTAGCTGATCGCCACCGCCGCCTTTCCCACGGCTTTCAATCAACCGTTGCGGCCGTCGCTGACCTCGACGCCCCGACCCCTTGTGAAGGGTGGACCATCCGTGACGTGATCGCCCACGTCACCACGACACAGTTCGACTTTCTGACCGAGCGAGGCGTGATCGTTCCGTCCGATCCGACGCTCGATGCGGTGAGCATCGCAATGCAGGCAGCGCTCGACGACCCAGCGATCGCCGGTGCGACATACGACAGCTTCTTCGGCCCGACGACCCTTGCCGAGACCGTCGAAGCGTTCTATTGCCTCGACCTCGTGCTGCACCGCTGGGACGTCGCCGTCGCTGCTGGCCTCGCTGAACACGCCGTCATCAGCGATGAAGACATCGATCGATGCCGAGGACTCATGGCGCCGATGGGCGACAACATCCGGATGCCCGGCATCTTCGGCGACGAGGTCGACGCCGGAGCATCACCAACGCCGGTCGAAGCCTTCGTGGCCTGGGCCGGACGCCAGCCTCAGCCGAGTTGAGCAGCGAGCCGTTCGATGGCGTCTGGAGTACGGGCACCCCACCAGAAGAGATCCTGACCGTCGATCTCGACGACCCGACCACCGACGACGGCAAGTTCTTCGAGGTGCTCGCCGGTGAATTCGTACGGCTCAGACGGCACCAGCACGAGATCTGGTTGACGGTCTGCGACCTGGTCGAGGTCGACTTCGGGGAAGTCGGTGGCGGCATCGGCGAACACGTTGCCGATGCCAAGCGCTTCGAGCAGCGTCGAGCCGTACGTCTGGGCACCAATGGTCATCCACGGGCGGCGCCAGATCGGAACGAACGCCGTCTGCACGATCGGTTGAGCTGACGGAGTGACGATGGTCGGAGCGTCGATGCCGACGGCCTGGGCGACGATGGCCATCTGCGAGCTGACATCGCTGAGCAGCTGGACGTCGATGTCGACGACGTTGATGCCGAGAGCAGACAAAGCCTCAGCATCTTCCTTGCGATTCTCGACTCGGTCGACCAAGACAACGTCGGGCGTCAGAGCCACGATCGCGTTGATGTCTGGGTTCTTCGTGCCGCCGACGTGATGAAGCTGCGGCTGCTCGCAGTACTTCGTGCACGCAACGGGAGTGACGCCCCAGGCGAGCAGGCTCTCGGTGATCGATGGAACGAGGCTGACGGCGCGCATCGACAACGCTGTCAGATCCGACGGAGCAGCTCGGCCTTCTTGTCGGCGAACTCCTCTTCGGTCAGCACGCCGTTGCGGCGCAGCTCGTCGAGCTTCTCGATCTGCTCGGGAATCGACGCTCCACCGCTGCCGCCACCGAGGTTCTGGCCGACACGATCGAACTTGCGGTTCTCGTTGTCTTCCATCTGCCGGTAGATCTCGTTCTGCACGTTGAGCGGCCGTCGAATGTCGCTGAACTTCGAGCTGCCTTGTTCGCTGGCCGATTCGATCTCGAGATCGCCGGAGCGGATGAAGCGCTCCCAGAGGTTCTGTCGAAAGAAGACCGTGTTGATGCGCTCGAGCGGGATTTCGATGCCCTGCCGCGTGAACACGCCGCTGCGGCTGATCAATCGATCAGAGGTGACGACGAAGTTCGTGGTCGCCCACACGACATAGGTGAAGCCGAGCCAGACCAACGACAGCAGGATGAGGACACCAGCAATGATGCTGACCGCGTCGGGGGCGCTGAAGGCCAAGGCAACAATGCCGATGCCGATCGACACCAGGAGCGCCAAGATCGGCTTCGAGAAGTACCACCAGTGAGGACGGAGGTCGAGCACGACCTTTTCGCCGGTGTTCAACTGACTTCGGGGATACGCCACAGGCGACACACTACCGAACAAGCGCGGCGCGAGTTCTGAGCGCCAGCGAAGAACTCGAGGAACACCCAAGGCGCCCAGGGCCGAAGCGTTCACGGCGATGTTGAGAGCGAAGCGAGCAACTCGGGGTTCGACGAAGGCGCCCAGCGCCGGCTCGAACACGGTGTCATATGGCGGCGCTACCTTGGGAGCGGTGGATGCAGAAGCCCTTCTCGCGGGATTGAACGAGCGGCAAACCGAAGCGGTCGTCGCCAAAGGCGGGCCTCTCGTAGTGCACGCTGGCGCTGGATCGGGCAAGACCCGCGTCCTCACTCGACGCATCGCATACCGAGTGCTCGACGGGCAGACCGAGCCGGCTCGTGTCCTCGCCCTCACGTTCACCAGGAAAGCAGCGGGCGAGCTGCGATCTCGCCTTCGGGCGAGCGGGCTTCGAGGCGACGTCGTTGCCGGCACGTTCCACGGCATCGCGCTGACCCAACTGCGTCAGCGTTGGATGGAAAAGGGCATCACCCCACCCACGATGCTCGAGAGCAAGTTCCGTTTCGTCTCCCAGCTCGTGGGGCGCCAAAAGGGCGTGGAGATTCTCGATGTGATGAGCGAGATCGAATGGGCACGTGCACGGCTGGTCGCTCCCGAGCACTACGGCAGTGCCGCTGACCTCGCTGGCCGCACGCCCCCGATGCCGGCAGAGCAGTTCTCGGAACTGATGGTCCGCTTCCAGCAGGAGAAGCGCAAGCGTCGAGTGGTCGACTTCGATGACCTGCTCGCACTCGCCATTCGCGATCTGCACGACGACGAGCACTACGCCGCTGGCGTGCGCTGGCGCCACCGCCACCTCTACGTCGACGAGTTCCAGGACGTCAACCCACTGCAGTTCGAGCTGCTGAAAGCATGGCGCGGCGGCACCGACGATCTCTTCGTCGTCGGCGACCCGAACCAAGCCATCTACGGCTGGAACGGCGCCGATCCGAACCTCCTCACCAACTTCGCCAAGCGAGAACCCAAGGCCACCGTCATCCGGTTGCTCGACAACTACCGCTCTTCGCCCCAGGTTCTCACCTTGGCGAATGCTTCGCTCGAAGGCACCGGCGGCCAATTGATCCCCCACCAGCCCGACGGAGCCGTTCCCACGCTTCGTTCCTTTGCGAGCGACACCCACGAAGCTGCCGGTATTGCTTCAGCGGTGAAGGAAGCCAAGCACGCAGACACCCGCTGGTCTGATCAAGCCATTCTGGTTCGGACCAATGCGCAGCTGGTCCCGATCGAGCAGGCGCTGCTCGACATCGGTGTTCCCGTGCGAGTCCGCGGCGGCACCGGTCCGTTGTCCACTCCCGAGGTCAAGAGTGAGTTGCGAGCGCTCGGCCGCGACGGGCTCGACCTTCGCGACGCGCTTCGACGCCTCGATGTGTCGCTCGACGAGATCGGCGGTGCCGGGCTCGGCGCAGATCCTGACAATGACGACGCCGTCGACGAGCTGAACGACCCCGAACCCGAGCCCACTGAAGAGCCCTCTCGGCTCGGTGGGTCCGCGCCGTGGCAACGCACGGGTAGCCGCACCGCTGCTGCGGTCACCGTCAACGAACAAGAGCGACGCCAGAACCTCGGGGCGCTCAGTCGCCTCGTGCACGAATACTTGGCGATCGACACAAACCCGACCGGTCCCGGCCTCCTTGCTTGGATCGCCACCGTGCAGGCCAACGAGGTGTCCACCACAGCGGATGCCGTCGAGCTCTCGACCTTCCACGGGGCCAAGGGCCTGGAGTGGCCGGTGGTCCATGTGGGCGGTCTCGAGAAGGGCTACGTCCCGATCGGTTATGCCAAGACCGGCGCCCAACTCGCCGAGGAACGACGCTTGCTCTACGTCGCCATCACCCGAGCCGAGAAAGAACTGCACCTCACGTGGGCAGGCACACGAACGTTCGGCAGCAAGTCGGTCAAACGCAACGCCTCGCCGTACCTCGACAGCGTCGGGTCAGCCATCGAGCATCTCCGCAAAGGACACCGACCCGTCGATTGGCGGGCAGAAGTGGTCAAGTCGCGAGCAGCGATTCCCAAGAAGGGCAAGGGCTCGGCGACAGACAAGAACCCCGTCGACGACCCGCTCTTCGAGGCTCTTCGTGCCTGGCGACGCGACAAGGCGCGAGGCGCTGATGTGCCGGCGTATGTGATCTTCAACGACCAGACGCTGCGGGCCATCGCCAAGAAACAGCCGAGCAACCGTTCGCAGATGGCATCAGTGTCTGGCATCGGACCGGCGAAGCTCGAACGATTCGGCTCCGAAGTCATCGCGATCGTCGCCGAACACGGCGACTGATCTGTCAGTAGCCGTCGGGTTCGACGGAGTTCTCCAGTGGATCGACCGAACGCACAGCGATCGACATCTCGTCGTCGATCGCATTCGGAATGGGATCGAGGGTCATGACGAGCGGGTACCCGTAGGCCTCGTCGAAGTCGACTTCCACCGAACCGCCTTCGGCAAGCACCTTGCGTGCTCGATCGAAGAAGTCGTTGACGGTGAGGATCGGGATCTGCGGCAAGATCTGTTCGGTGATCGCGTCGGGATAGGTGACATTGGTGGCCACGCCGTTGATGACCTCGACCTGGATCGGTCCGGCCTCAGCAGTCGCCGAGCTCACGAGCTCGAACGTCAGCGTGTAGTCGACACCAACGGTCGAAGCGAACAGCTCCTGCGCCTCGTCGAGGTCGGTCCGGTCAGCACTCGTGTCGTTGGGCTCGACGGTTTCGCGATCGAGGTCGGCGTCGACCTGGACGGTTGCTGGCGTCTGGTCCTCGCCGATAGCAGAAACGTCACTGGTGTCCTGTCCGCAGGCGGCGAGGGCGAGGGCGCACGCGAAGACAAGAGCGGAAGCTCGGCGTGGGCGGAGAGATCTCAGCATGGAGTCTTCATCGGCATGGTGGCGGTGATTCTGCACACCCCTTTGACGTTGCGAAACGTCATCC
>JAULCF010325546.1:0-11823 GCA_032361265.1 Devaleraea mollis | reverse complement strand
ATTCTAATCTGGACCCAGTGTGTATCACTGTAAGCTTCGCTTACACTGCCAACTACGTTGATACACAAGAAGGGAAATTTGAACAGCCTACCAAATTATTGTCCACACATTTGCCGCACACCGTTACGCAGTCAAGGCAAATAAATGTTTTTGATTTTGCATGCTTTCTCGAAAATTTCCAGCCCAGCACGGGAAAAGGGACCAAAAACGTTTCTCCCGCTCACCATGTTCCGAAAGCTCGCCATATTTAAAACCAAAAATATCATGCGTACAATGCTTGTACGTCCACCCAAAAAAACTCACCAAAACATTCTTTAGCAAAAAAACATCCCCTGTATGCGAAAAGAGCGCCAAGAAAATTTAAAATATAAGAAATTTGAATCCGCTACAGTAAACGTTTGCCATAAAAGTCGCGTTGTTTTTTCCTGGTAGTTCTGGTAATCATTATGACTCTCTTTTTTACAGACGGAGGGTCGGAGGAAGACGGGGGCGGAGGGGGGAGGACGGGGGCGGAAGGGTGAGGACGGGGGCGGACGGGGGTGGACAGGGGCAGACGAGGAGGAAGGGCGAGGACGGTGGAGGGCTGACTGCGCCTGCAGTCGGACGAGTGTCAGATTAAACGCGCTCTAGACAGTTTATATTTCCAGCAAGCTGCCAAGAGCGCGTCGAATCTGATTTTGAATCAGTGCATAGTGATATGGAGAGAGGCAGTGGCGGTATGCTCATGGTGGCAATGAATTAAAATTTCCTGCTGCCACCTCGGGCTGCATAAAGTTTTGGAAAACGTTTAAGAAAAGACCTCATCATACTGTGTAGCTTACCTCAGGTAATGGTCCATTTTAAAAGTGTTCCAATAATGCGCACAGGGTGGGAACGCCCCGCCCAGCCTTAATATATAGAAGCATCATAGCTCGTCACCATACGTCATTGCGTGTGTAGCAATGGTTTCCAAACACTTTGGCCGGAAATACATAACATGGATAATCTTCTCTTACGTATAAAATAAGAAAACTGGGTCCAAGCCCATAGAGGTTTTCAATTAACTTTTAGGCTGGCGGTTTTCTGGACAGGAGGTTGCACGCGCCGTGTGTGGCGGTCCAAACTTGCGCGCTGGGCGCTCCAAGATCTGGAACATAGAGGTTGGTCTCTAAAATGGACCAAGCCAGCATGGGGGGTGTCTCCGTGCAGCCCTATCACAAACCGTCTCGGTGTGCTGGGCGCGCTTGAGCATTCCCTGGATTTCAAGGGTGGGCAGGCTCCCCTCCTGCTAGACGTCCGGCCGCCTCCCGAATTTTGATGCGCCGCGACGTACTTGTGTCCACTCGACCCTAGTGTGGGATCGAGCGGGTACTGCGGTCCCCTTGGGGCGGCTTATGTGGTAACTAACTAGTAGTTGCTGCGGTGCAGCTATCCACATAGACTGGAAAATGTTTGCTCAATGCATCCTTGTTTGACGTCGTCACCCGATTTAAATGTGGAAGGGAGTGACTAGCCTAGCGACGGATACAGCTGCCTGCCTGGATGTTCTCAAAGATCGACCCCTCTGTAATCGAGGAGCCGATTTTCACAACAAACAACCAGCACCCCCATAGCGTATAGGACTGTCGGAGGATTCGAAGGGTTCGGTCTTCCGAGCTCTTTCTCTCTTCCCTTCAATATAAAATGGGGCTAAAGGCCAAAGACGCCTCAGGGCGCGCTTGCGCCGAACATTTTTAGGACGATCCCCTCTGCGGGAATTTCTTTACCAGTTGGTTCGGGGGCGAACCTAGTGTCCGCAAAGACGCCTCTTCGGATTGCACCGCGGTATTGATACCTCCTGCGTGGCTAGCCACTCCCTATCCTCCAAGTCGGGGCGTCGGTGCGCTTGCTTCGACTCGCAAGTGCGGAGGAGGCGGACGGTGTTCCCACGCTTCCTGGAGCTGCGCTGCCTCTTATATTGCTGCACCTAGCGCACCTGCCCGATGGGAAGGATGCGCACTGTTGTCCCTTCCGGCGCACGTATGCGGAACTCTGCTCGCGGTTGAGGTGCACGTAGTGTCGGAAGACCTCCGATGCCCACCCGCCGAGCGCCTTCACAGCCTCCGTACACTCCAGTTCAAAGATCGTGGTGGCGCCGCCAATACGCAGCGAGTGCGCCATACCCACAAACTGGTGGAGCTTTGTGGCCTCGAACTCTTCGGCAACCAGCGACAGAAGTCGATCTTCGTGATCTCCTTCCTCGTCGCTGGATCCCGAAAGACAGGCTTCTGCGCAATGACAGTTCCCCCTGGGTCACCGTTGCGCAGAAAGAGACGCTTGAGCGGGTTGGAGGGGCTTATCATCTCGATAGCCGGCCATGTGGAGAGGCAGGACTCGTTCCTGTAAGTACCTGTGAGATCCGCCTTGGAGGGCTTGTGGTTGATGACAAATGTCATGCCCCCCTTTGCGGTTGGCCACTATATCGATGCGGCCGTGTTGAAGCCGGGAATCCGGGTTCCATTCCCGCGCCGCCTCATCTGGGGAGGAGAGAATATATCCCAGGCGCTTTGTGTCCTCCCAAAAGGTGTTGGTGATCGCCCACATGACGACTTTGAGGTCGCTGGCTTCCAAGTCACACTGCTCGAGCATGGAGAGAATGTGCTCGGCCATGATTGGCGGGCGCGGCGGTTGAAGGCTCCGGCTGCAGCTTGGCCAGCGCCTTGGTGACCTCGACCATGCGATTTTAGAACGCCCCTTGGGGCCGCAGAGGCCGACCGTGCGCTGCAACCGGGCGCTCATAGTAGAGCCGCGCGGTGGACACGCAACTAGAGGCGTAGCCAATCGTGTTTCGGCCTTTGTGGGTGCTGTAAAACTTCTTCTTGATCGGCAGCCTCGGCGCCCGCTAGGCGTGCTGCTTAAAGGCGAGCAGAACGCCGTCCTCTTCCTGCAGATCCTCTGTGGAGGGGTGCGGGTTCGTGGAGAACTTCTCCGGGTCGATTCCCGTCTGCTCGCAGAACTCGACGAAGAACCGAATTTGGCTCCCATACGCTGTCGCGGAGGAGAGTGCCGGCGCTTTGGTTACGAGCTCCTGTTTCTAAGCCTCCAGCACGGCGCGGTATGCTTGGAGTCCGCGAGCTTGACCCGCCAGGTGTGAGCAGAGTGCCTTGAAGGCGGCCTGGCTCGGAACTTCCATCAGTACAGATGCCGCGCCTGCACATTTTTGCGGGGTGGTGGTGGTGGTTGGCGGCTGTGTGCCCTCTTCGCGGTCACCCTCTACCTCGCATGTGAAGCGCATGGCTTCCATTAGTGGGGCGCTGGCGCGTTTGGCCACGCAAGGCGTGTAGAGAGGAGAGGGCCTTCTCTTTTGCATTGCATCAGACCGTTTGCAGGTTATGATCCTCTCCTGCAGGAGCAACTGTCTCGGATGGTGAGCCGCTGGTGTCAGTATTGTCACTTCGTGACACAGTCAGCGGAAGGTGGCACACACAGTGTCATCTCTGTGTGACTTGCTCTAGATGTCAGTGAGTTGCCAACTCTGCGTGACAAGAGCTAGATGTCAGTGCTTACACTGCGCGGCACTCTGTGCCCGCGTGTGCTTGTGCATCGACTTGTGCGCAGCTTTGAGCACTTGCTCGCGTGCGCGGCTGGCTCTTACGCGCGTCGCGCAGTTGGCGCTCGCAGTAGATAGAGACTTCTGGTCAGTGGTAAAAAAATGCTTTTCTATCTTGCACAAGCTTTCGTGTTGCAGCTTTAGCTTTAGCGCGCGGTATTTATATCGTAAACCGCTTTCCCGCCGTAGCGAAGGATTGCCTTAGTCTGGCGGTGCGGCGCTCCTTGCCCAGATATTTGCTTATATGGCGAGGTTTGAGAGCGACCTGTTGCCGAGCTCATGCTCCGAGGCGCGACGCTCAGATGCGAAGCGCTCCACCTCTTCGTCGGCCTATTCGGTGACCTTCCTCATCTCATCCATCTACCATTCCCCTTCCGGGTGTTTCATGGAGGCGTGAATCTTGGTGGCTCGAGCCATATACACTCTCAAACCGCACAGGGCTCGCGTTTAGTGGGCAGGAGCATGCATTCCTCGGTGAGGCGAGCTGCGATGTCGGGGTACTGCGTCGCTTAGACGTTCGCTTTGTTTGCCGCCATTCTCTGCTCTGAGAGATGTGCGCGACAGCGTGCGTTCCTGACAGATACTTTGCTTCAGAAGCTTGCCACTGAGGCGCGCTGCGTTGCCGCGGTTCCTTGCGCCGTTGCAACGTCTGCACCGCTCGCCGTCTTCCTCTACCCAGAGGAATGTGCGCGAGAGCTTGCGTTTCCGACAAAGGCTTGCTTCGAAAGCTTTTTAAAGCTACCGACCGACGTCGGTGAGGCGTGCTATCCCAAAGCCAGGTTGACTGACATGACATCCGCCGCCCTGGGGCCAGCCTAGTGTTTCCGGGGCGGGTGGGCTTGACATTTGCGGAGGTGCCTCTGAAGGCCCTCCCGTCTCCCTCGCCGTCCAGAAGGCTGTAGTAATTGTTCCGACTTAACATTCGTCGCTGACTCCGCTGAGGCCGCGGCGCATAGCGCTGATGATCTTCTTGAAGATCATCACAACGACCGCGATGCTCGACGCCTTTGTCCCTGTCGGGAGAATTCGTGAGAGCGAACGTGCGAAAGTGAGACTATGCTTCGGAATCTTACCTATGAAGCGCGCTGCGTTGTCGCGGCGCCTTGAGCCGTTCCAATTTCTGCGCCTCTCGCCATCTTCTATGCTCAGAGAAATGTGCGTGGGAGCGTTCTTTCCGGATAGATGCGTGCTTCGCAAGGTTGTCCGTGAGACGAGCTGTCTTCAAGCCATGTTGGCTGACATGACAGCCGCCGCTCCCGAGTTAGCCATAGCTTTCGGTAATAGCGTGAAAATTTCGGAGGCGCAACCGAAGGCCTTCCCGTCTCCCTCGCCTTCAAGCGGGCTTGTATGAATCGTTGCGAAATAACAGCCGTCGCTGCCGCGCCTGCCACCGCGGCGCATTGCGTTGACGATCGACTTGTCAATCGTCGCGCAGAACGCGACGCTCGCCGCCTTTATTTGTGCAGAGAGATGTGAACGCGAGCGTGCGTGATCCAACGAAGCTTTTTTTCGGACGCTTGCCGATGGGATGCACTGCTTTTTCGCTGCGCCTTGCCTCTCTGATATTTTTTCTCTGCTCACTGTCTTTCTCTGTTCAGATAATCGTGCGCGCGATCGTGCGTTCTTGACAGAAGCATTGCGTCGCAAGCTTTTAATAATGGCGTGCTTCCTTGGCTGACAAGACAACCGCCGCCACGGAGTCAGCGAGTGCTTCCGGAACTGGCGTGAAATTTTCGGAGGCGCCACTGAAGGCCCTCTCGTAACCGTTTCCGTCCGGCGGGCTTGTATTAATTGTTGAGACATAAAATAATTCGCTGCAGCTGCTGCGTTCACGGCGCATTGCACTGATGATCGTCTTGACGATAATAGCTCCTGACAGATGCTTTCTTCGCAGGTTTTTCGGTGCTGGCCGACATGACAGCCACCGCCTAGTGGTCATCCAGTGCTGCCGTGACAGCCGCCGCCCCGTGGTCATCGAGTGCTGAGAGGCGGGCGTGGATTTTGCGGAGGCGCCACTACAGGCCCTCCCGTCTCCCTCACCGTCGGGGGGCTGCAGCAATGTTTGTGAATCAACATTCTTTGCTACCACCGCTGACGCCGCGGGGCATTGCGTTGACGATCAACTTATCGATTGTCGCGAAAACCTCGACACCCGTCGCATTGCTCTGTGCAAAGAGATGCAAGCGCGATCGTGCGTGCTCCAAAGAGATTTTGCTCCGAACGCTTGCCGATGAGAGGCGCTGTGAAGTCGCAGCGCCATGCCCCTTTGAGACATTCGCGGGGCTCCCCACATTTATCTGTTCGGAGAGATGTGCGCTCGAGCGCGCGTGCACGACAGAGGCTTGCTTCGAAATCTTGTCCGTGACTGTGATGCCTTTCATCCAGGTTGGCTGCCATGAAATCCGCCGCCCCGGGGCCGGCCGCGTACTGCCTAGGCGGGCGTGTACATTTGGGGAGGCGCCACTGAAGGCCCTCCCGACGACCTCGCCGTCCGGCGGGCTCCATAAATGGTTGTGACTTTAAAGTCGTTGCTGCCGCCGCTGTGGATGCGGCGCATTGTGTTAACAATTGAGGTTGCGTCCGTCGGGGCGAGCGTGACGGCAAGGCGTTGCTTTTTGGTGCAGCGCGCCTACGAGAGGGGCCGGCCAACTGTTGTGCATAGCCCAGTTGCGAGTCCCTTTTATAGGTCGGGCAATCCGAGAATCCGTCGCCCGTCGCCGTCCACTCAACGGTCGCCACACATTTTTGGGCTGACGAATTGCTATCATACCTTTCAGGCCAGCCACTAGCATTGCAGCATTTTGGAAGGCGCCTCATACAGGCAGCCCCATTTTCATACCACCAGTTTGGATCCCCACCTTGGGAGATTACGCCTTCTTTGATGTCTCTATGACATCTAAGTTGTCTCAGTGCTCAAACCTCTGTGCGGGCGGTCTCCCTGCCCCCAAAACATACCCGAAGCGTCGTGCCAGCCATGCCAAGCCCTCTTTGCTTCAGCCGACCCCTCATTTTGCTAACAAAAATAAGCAAGTTTTTTTCCAAAATATGGGGGTCACTATTTTTAAGACAATGCACATGGAAAAATGTCTTATGGAATCTACTAAAATAATATGATGAATAAGCCGATTTCCTTAATTTAATAGAAGGCAGCGATGAAACGACATGTACTTTTACAAACGTTGGCTCTTATCAAGCAGATTCAACTTCCACTAGAGCGACAAAGCTTACAGGTCGACGGCGAAATATACGTTTTTATAGTGAAGTGAAACACGATAAAAAACGTCCGGTCTGGAAGATAAATAACGTAACTTGCTTATGATATTTGTCGTTAATCCTATTTTATGATTTTAACGTCTGTACAGCTACGAAATGGAATGTGGGCACTGGTATTATACTTAACGCAAATCAAGTGTGGTACTGTATCATACCCAGGTTTCTTACGCGCATCTCTTAATGACATGCACAATGCGGTATAAAATACTCATAAAAGTGTCGGCATGAAACGCTACAACTTTAATCAGGTAAGAGCATAGCCACTCATGCGGTTTCAAAGTCCATTCCAAAACATTTTATTTTCATACCGTTCTTAGGAACGAAAATCGCAAAAAACACTTTCCAATCGTGTTCCATTCCAACTCAATTGGAATGGATTCAAAAACATATGTTCCAAAACCGACCGATTTGGAACATATTTGTCTGGATCCAGTCCAAAAGCCAATCGAAAAACCGCCCAAATACTATCATTTCGCACTCTCCTCCGCAGTGCCAGACCTCTTCGGTGCTCCCCTCGCCCTCCCCGCTGTGGCACACCGTCTCAACCTACGGCGGCATCTTTCCAGCTGCTGGGCCGCACCCTGCTTCACCTTCTGCGTACTCGCCAGCCGGCGCGAAACTCAGCGGAAGGTGAGGATGCGAGAAAATCCGTTGCACTGCAAGCGCGAAATTCCGCGGCAGGTGAGGATGCACGAGACGCCGTTTCAGTGCAACGGCGTCTCGCGCGTTCTCACATGCCGCGGAGTTTCGCGCCGGCTGATCTTCCACGGTTTCTCTCACCGGCTCGCCTGCCACGCCGTCGCGAGCACCTCATCAGTGGCGCTTCCTTGCCGGCGTGCTTCTCCCGCTCATCGCGGGCAGCCTCCGCAACAACTCCCGCTCCGCCTCGCGCGCGGCGACCTCGTCTTTATTGGGCTGCCTCGCTGGCAGCCAAGTGTCGCCTCGCCGGCGAAATGTCCCTCATGCGCCGGCCTAGCCTATCTCGCGCACCGGCATTCATCCAAAAGACTGCGTCGAGACGTCTAAATTCACGCAATATGCGTTAACGGCGTCGCACGACGAAGATGAGGATGGCAAAGCCGCATTTTTGGAGTCGGATTGGGGCGCTAGAGGCGAGGGTGATGTTTGTGAAGTTTTTACTGGCTTATGGGAAGTTATTGGTCGGCTTGGGGGCGTGGTGAAAGGGCACGGGTGCAGCGCGAAGGAGTGCCGTGGAGAATTGGGTCGAGGGATGCGCGACAAGAGGGCGCAGCGCGTGGTCTCGCCGCCGCTTGCGGAAGGACTGTGGTGTTGACAGAGTTTAAGAGCGGGGCAAAGGAAACGGAATTTTAGGGCGACGACTGGGAGGAGGGCGATGAAAGTGGCTTTAAGAGGGCGGAGATATCATCTTTCCTTGATAGAAGAGATCGTTTAGGAGTTTTACAGCGACGGTGAAAGGTTTTTGTTGCGAGAGACACTTTTCGACATGTTACTTCCTAAGTAAACAACATGTTGTTTACTTTTTCTTTATTTGAAAATTTGCGCACTTATTATATTTCTCTTTTACAACCTTTGCGTGAAGTCGGCTTACGCGTTACCCTCATCACGGAGTAGAAGTGTGCGAAGTACCGGTACCCTGTCGGAGCTTTCTATGAATCGACATATTGGAACTGACGAGTGGCTGGGTCGAGTGATCTATTTCAAACAATTGGAATGGCCATTTGCAATTGAAATTTCGGCCGATGAGGTTTTGACAGCAATGCAATGAATAAAATTGAATGAAATTTAGCCCTGCATGAGTGGCTATGCTTTAATAATCACAGGATGGCACAATTACAGCGACGTATCCTGCACCTTTCTGAAATACGTTTGGTTTCCAAAAGTGTTTTAGATTGTGGTTTTGCCGACAAGTAACGGAACTGGACCATACGATTGAACAATTTTAGTGTGCTCACATGTACGAAATATACCCGAAAAAAACTGTGAGTCTCCTCTCACTAATACGCCACGGTGGAATTTGTTGGTACGTATCCTTTCACGAATCCTTCCATTATATACTTTTCTGAATACTTTCTGAAATACTTATTCGTTCTATTACGCACACGGTACTTTTTTCGAATAGAGTACCGGAAAACCGTACTGTCACTGTTCGCGTATGAGTCACGTACCGAATTCACAAAAAAAATACTCAACAGAAACGTACGTCCCCTTCGAAAGATTCGCGTGCCGCCTAAAAACGCAACACTACCTACTAGCACATGTTCATGACCATCGCAGGGTCTCCTACTGGCCTTCCAAAAACCTGCCGCTCGCGCGAATGGCAGAAGAAAAGTTGGAATGGATAGGGCGAAAGATCTCTCTATCCAAACCGGGCTCCTTCGAATGGATAACCGCCATTGCAATCAACCGCAAGGTGTCTACTGGCGACTTACAGACATCCCTAGGCCGGCGCCTACGGCGAAAGCTCTTCAAGAAAGGCTGTCGCTGCAACGCGTTCGGGGGAAACATGGACGAGTTCGGCGACCATGCCATCGCTCCGTGAGTCGTCGGCGCTTCAGATATGGCCGTCTCACGCGACTCACATCACAATGACGTCCGCGACTACATCCACAGCGACATGGTCACCCTAGCGCAGCTTTCGGCCTGTATCGAGCCGGCTGGCCTAGTGCCCGACACGTAGGGCCTTAAAACCACGACCGCCCGGCCGACGTCTGCGTCCTTTCGCCGCACGCTTGAGGCAAGGTTGGCGAGGAAAAGGACGCCGTCGCAATAGACGTCACCTTCTTGGGCGCCGCCGACTACGCGCCGCGCGCGGTAACAGACAATTCCGCCGCTACCAAAGGTTAAGAAGCCAAAGCTGTGGAGTTTGCAACACGGGTGGCCGACGTCAACGCCCTCCTCCTCCTCGAGAACGCGCCGGCCTGGGTGCCAGTGTTCGAGTTTCGGCCCTTCGGCCTCGACTCGTATGGGGCGCTTGGGAATGAGGCCTTGGCGATTGTCCAGCAACTCACCGAGAAGCGAGCTGACTGCTCGCCGATGTCCGTCGGTCTGTGCAAACGAATTGCGCTCGAGGGTCTGAGCCTTACAGTACATTCTACAAACGCCAGAATGATTAGAACGCGGAGACCGATCCGCAAACCTCAAGAGATGCTACCACCCTACGATAGCCTAGGCGCTAGCTGATTTTGACCCCACACACCAGTATAAAATTACTCTCTCTCTGAAAGATTCATACCTTTGATGTAAACCAAAGGTAAATCAATTTTCGTTTTCGCCTGCAACACATTGGTTCAAAAGCGATAACAAGGAAACCACGTGCCAACAATGATACCTCAAATCACATTCAACACATCGCTTTTTTAGCAAAACCATCCAGGCTACGGGTCAGCACTAGTCTCTCAAATCGCCAGAAAAGTGATACCAATTTTTTTAGATTCTCACACACTAAGTAGAGGGAATAGAAAGCGAGACATCCCCCAATACCACACATTATTCCGTGTTGTTAGCGGGAGAAATACGAGTAATACTTACTCCAATTGGGTCGCATTAAAAGGATAAAAAATGCCAAAACTGGTGTACTACCTCATACTTTCCAGAACTATTACACATCCGCCGTCACTCCAGGAGCCTGACAGGACGAATGAATTGTGCGTAATAAATACTATTGCAACGACTTCTTAAATTTTTGCGCATCAGTAGTGGACTAAATTAGGACTAAAACAATGATACTGCACGGAAACAGAATATGATGCTAAACGAGGAGCAACTTGAATGTGGAGACCACGTCCGCGGTTTTTTATTTAGCCACATGAAAGGTACCCCAGGGAATTCCCTAAAATGAGGGTTTTATCATATTCACATTGTCTAGTTACGGTTATTGCTTAAGCAACAACCGTTACTAGACACTGTGAATATGAGAAAACCCTCATTTTTAATGACAAACTTGAGCGGTAGACTGGAGTTCTTCCTAGTCTTGACAAAAAACCATCGATACTTCGTTATCTATCGTCGAGCATTCCACGAGAACACCGCAGTCGGACGGATTTCGGCTCGGCCGAGACCAACAAATAGAGCGTGTAACACAAGTTAAGCCGGCACAGTGAAAACCCTGTGACATGAAGTACATGCATCATAATAAAATTATATTTATTGAGGGCCTTTGTGCTACACCAATATTGCTGTTGAAAATCACCAACACACTCGTTTTCGATGTGAAATCTTTCTCAATGTGAACGATCCATTACCAAAATACTTTACCTCCTATCATGTCGTAAAGATGTTAGTTAGTCTTAAAGATAGCTCTTCCTCGAGACAGAATATCCAATATTGATCAAGTATATACTGCAAAGGCACTATTGGATAATAAACCGGTATCTGAACCACTCAGAGTTCAACCTTTCTGACTTAGATTTGGTCAAGTAGAGTTGTATTTGCGTTTCGCAGGTTGCAAGGCTTTGCACATTCGCTCGGCTTTCTTGTTTTGTAAAATCTTGAAGCTCTCCTTCATTTCGTAGAGCAAAGAAATGAAGTGTGGCGCCTCAGAGTCAAAACAGGATAAATTCTTAGTTAATTCAAAAAAGATACAGCGGTTTTTAACTTTTTATTTCAACTCTGTGGCAGATTTCCCTCCTCTGAAACTTCAATTTCGCCGGTTTTGAGGAAACATTTTTTGTAGGCAGTCTTACCTTCATCACGCTAACGCGAGCTGTGCCGACTCCACCCACGTCGATGGCCGCTACGCCTTCCTCGCGCGTATTCACGCGGAGCGGCGCGGTCACCAGCAAGAGCCACATTGGGGCGTAGTCTGTTCGCCGTCGCGTAGCGTGACGAGCGGTGCGTCCACCGCAGCGTTGCGCGGAGCGTTCACCATAGCGCTGCGCGTTGCGTCTGCCGAAGCTCTGCACTGTGCATCTACCGTAGCGCTGCGCCTTGCGTCTGGTGCAGTGCCGCGCGCGGCGCGGCGCCCGCGCGCCCTGCCGCGCGAGCTGAAGGGTCGCGCGACG